>PVLC010028107.1:0-21359 GCA_004027655.1 Graphiurus murinus
ACTGGGTGGATATGGGCCACACCAGCATCCCAGGACTGCAGGCCAGGGGATGCACCTGCCACTCAGCAGTGCAGCTGGGGAGGAAGGGCTCAGGCCTGCAGGGTGAGAGTCAGTACTTGGACTTCTCCAGGGGAACAGTACTGGAGGGCCTAACTGTCAACTTCTGCAATACGTGACTTAGGGACAAGGAAGCACATTGGAACTCTAAAGAGCAACTGCATTAGTGTGGTTACAAGATGTGGAGTTTAAAGAGCCCGAGAAGAAAACACTGCAGCGTGCCTGCAGAATAATCATTCAGCTAAGTAGAAATTGGAGGAGCAGATTCTTCCTGATTCCCTCAGTGGGGAGAAAGTACATGTTAATTTTAAAAAGACCGTTTATAAGTGCATTTTAAAGTGCCGCTGTGGAAAGGACGAGTGATGGTGGGGAAACTGCAGAGCAGTTTCATCGGAGGAGCTGAGCTCTTGCCCATCAGCTCTGGCCCGTTGCCAGCAAGGGCGGGCACTCCTGAGTCGGTGCCTCTTGCCAGAGCACTTATGGGCAGGAAGGGCAGGAATCCAAAGCACTTCTGTGAGTAAGGTGCCACCCCCTGGGGGCTGAGGAGGAGCTAGTCCTTGATTACTTAGTCCTGGAGTCAGCTCCATTTCTCATTGCCTTAGCATCCAGACCAACAGCTGGCGATTGCTCCGGTGGTCCCGGGGCTTTCGGAAAAGAATCGGCCTTTTTCAGTGTAAACAGATCTCAGAGAGGACTTGTCTGTTTCAGAGGAAAAGAAGCACTCACTATCCTCAGACAGCAGCTTGGGACTTGGAGGACGTGCAATCAGGTGAGCACAGGGCGCTCTTTAGTCTGTGATTTGGGGAATATTTTATGTCAACGAAGTAAAAAGCTGACAGCTTTGGTATAACCGGTTGGGTTCTATGTAGTGTTTATTTAAGCAGATGTTGACATTGTTTTGGGTTTGGTGTACAAATATGGGCAGCTCTTGCTGGCTGGGTGCTAGAGACTTTATTCTTCCCTTACTTCCACCCCTCTGTGGAGTGCTACCCGAGCAGAGAAAAAATGAGGAAGAAATGTCTGGATCTGGATGAAGGCTGCAAATGAGGAGAGACCAGAGAGGCAAAGGGCATGGTGCAGCCTTGGTCATTGATTCTTCTTGAACTCTGGGATTATAAGGAGAGTCATGGAGTTTGTAGTCTTCTTTTAAAGGAAACTAGGGAGAGGGAGGGCCAGGGTTGATGTATTCTGAAA
Source organism: Graphiurus murinus (assembly GCA_004027655.1). NCBI lineage: Eukaryota > Metazoa > Chordata > Mammalia > Rodentia > Gliridae > Graphiurus > Graphiurus murinus. Next base: position 1,252 of record PVLC010028107.1, read on the forward strand.
GTGGCATCCGTGTGGATTTTGATATGAATGACATCTCTGAATTTGTGCAGTACATAACCTGCACAGTCGTATATGGCTGCCCTGTCAGAAGTGTCAGAATAGCCTACTCAAAATCTTTGGCCAGTCCTGGTGGTGCCTGCCTGAAATTCTGGTACTTGGGGAGGCTGAGATCTTTGAGAAGGATAACAGCCTTGAGGCCAACCTCAGCAATTTAGCAAGGGGCTCAGCAACTTAGTGAGGCTTAATGGGGCTCTAGGTTGCTCTGAAAAATCAGACCCACAAAGTCTGGTTTAGAAAAACTAATCACACAGCCTTGGGCTCTTCAGGTGGGAAGTAGACTCATGCTGTCTAGTTTGTGGGTTTGTCATCATGCTCTTAGCACAGCCCTTGAGACCATGGCTGTCTCTTCATTTGTCTCCAACCTAGTCCTCTTCTGCAGATCCTTATCTTAATGAATGTCATTGTCATGCATCCCTTTCTCTAACTGGAAGCTTCCTTCTCCTCCATCCTTTGTCCCTCCCACAGTATCTCAGGTACCACTTGGCCACCTGGGTGACTGCACAGGTGCTGGTCTGAAAACTGCCTCCATGTTGATGCAGGGAGCAGAGGAAGCATCAGACACACTCAATGCTGAGAGCATCTTCCACACCTCTCCCCACCTCCCTAAGACGTCACCATCACTTTCCATCATACTTAGGAGAGTGGACAGTGCTCTTAGCTGCTATCCACTTTCTTCTGACCTCTCCTGCTCCCCTGGGCTTAAACAGCTCCCATCTCCTCCTCAAAGGAAGTGAGGAAGATAGGCAAGGCAGAAAGCTGAGTGAGCTCACCTTCCCACCCTTGAGTTTGTCAGGTGTCTAAATAATGTACCCAGATCATTTATCTCAGTTTGTCACTATATTTCTATTGGGCACATCTGACTAGTGCCAATTTGGTGAGAGTAGAGATTGTGGTCTGTATATGATTTTGTTCCCCATTTGTCTCGGGTCTGGCACAGTGATGCTTAGAACAAGAACATGCTTTTAGAATGAATGAAGCCGTAACGTTTTCAAAAGTTCTGCTCAAAGCATGGTAGATTGCACTGTTTTTTTAAAAAGAAGAACTGACTAAGTCTAGGCTCTTGGAGATCTGAATCTGAAGCAGGCCTGGTGACAGCATGCAGGACTCTAGGTTGGTTTGCTAGAAGGCTAGGAACAATAAAGTCAAGAAGCGCTATGCTCTGCTTTGCCGTGGTATGCACCTATGACAAAATGTTATTACAAGTAAGGAGGCTTGTTGTTATCCATGACTGCTCAGAATCTGTAAATATTGGATTGATTAAGGCATCAGTGGAGGAAGGCAGAGCAGGGGCACTGCAAACCTCATGCCTGGGATAAACTTATGCAAGGTCCTGGATTAGAACTGTTGTCTACCCAGTGGTATCGTTTTGTGATAGAACACGAGCAACGTCCTTCATGCCATCTCTCAGGGATGTGACCAGACATTCCCAGGTACTCTTAGTACCCTGGAATGCAAGAATCTTTCTGAAATGATGATGTTTAGAAAAACTGCATATCTTTGGTTTCATGTATTTGATATTCTTTGCTTGGGCTACCAGGAAACTCAAAATTATGTTGGTGCTTAATTTCCTGAGTTTGGTGTTTCTGAAATAAAATTTTCTTACTTAGTTTCTAACTTGTACTTGTTCAGATATTTTTTGTTCTAATGTCTATGTATCTTTTATTATAAATGGCTTAGCCTTTTGGCCCTGGCAAGAACATGTAAATACATTTTATTATAATGCATTTGATCTTGAATATCTTTTGGCAACTGGTCTTGTCTAGTTCAGGATTCATCTACTCACATTTGAGAATTAGCATTTTTAGCAATAGAGAGGAGGCTTCAAAACAAGTAGCTGAAAGTGGAAGTCCACACAATCAAAAGCCTACCTGTGTTCTTGTCCTTGATGATGGCTGAGCACCCTGAGAGAGCAATAACCACATGTTCCTCTATGTGAGCCCATAAACTGGGAACCAGGAGGCAGTCCATGGTAGAATCCATCCTCCCTAACTCACATCTTAGAAGATTTTCATAGAACATGAGGTTTGGATTTGGGAGAACTTTTGTCCTTCGTCTCATTCCTGCCCACTGAGTGCAGGATGGCAGGTGGCGATGGCGTGGGTGCTGGAGCCAGATATCCTGATTTCAGATCCTGACTCTGCCATCTTTACTTTCTGTCTACATAATCTTGGCTACCTACTGCTATCCTCATCCCCACCCTGAGTCTTTCCTTGTCTGTAAAATGCATATGATAACATTCCTTTCACAGGCTGTCATAGGTATGCATATACCAAAACAAGAATAAGATCTCCATCTGCTGTACCCAAACATGAAAAGGACCACTCGTGGACAAGAGAGCTAGGTGGAACGTGTTCACATTTCAGAGAAACAGGAAAATTCTTAACTCCCTTTGGTTTAACTAGAATTTGGTGAATATCTATTTAGACTTTGAGATACTTTTTTTTTCTTTTAACCCCCATAACGGTCTTGTGAGGTAGGGATTAATTTTATTTATTTTTTGACAGTGGCAGAAACTGAGACTCGGCCAGGTAAGAGGTCTGCCCAAGGTCCATAGCCAATAAAGAGAAGAGCTGAAGTTTGCTCCCAGATCACTTGACTGCAATTCCCAAACTCTGCCTCATACTGTCAGTGCCTATTCCCACAAGATCCCCTGGGATACTTCATTCTCCTCAAATTAAAAGTGAACAATTTAACTGTAATCCCAGTACTTGGGAGGCTGGGACTGGAGGATCACAGGTTCCAGGCCAGCCTCAGCAACCCAGAGAGACCCTTTTACAAAATATTTTTAAAAACGGAGGCTGGGGGTGTAGCTGGGAGGTAGAATGTCCCAGAGTGCAATCTCTAGTACTAAAAATAAATAAATAAATAAATAAATAAATAAATAAATAAATAAATAAAAAGAAAAACAAAAGAGCAACTTGAGTGGTTTATAGTAGAGTTGAGTGGTAAATTTCTGCTATTGCACATACATCTTTCCCTTTGACTCAAGAGGTGTTCAATTCTCTGTGTTGCCTATTGTATATTAGAAATCCTTGGACAACCAAATAATCAGCCAATATTATTGACAATATGTTATGAAAAAATGGTGTCAGGCTGCTGAATAAATTGTGAGATGTTCTCATTGTATGCCCATTAAAAAAAAAAAAAAATGAAGCCAGGTGTGGTGGCGCACACTTGTAATCCCAGTACTTGGGAGACTGAGACAGGAGGATCCAGGTTTTTGGCCAGCCTGAGCTACTTAGTGAGGCTCTCTACAACTTAGTGAGACCCTGTTTCAAAATAAAGAATAAAAATTAGGGCTGGGGATGTAGCTCAGAGGTAGAATGTCCCTGGGTTTCATCCCCTGTACCAAAAAAAAAAGAGATGACCCGATGAAATAGTTGGAGGATAGGGTATGCGACCAGCTTCTAGAGCAACTAGAAATCGTGTGGGCATTTGATGAGGTTTTTATAAGAATGCACTTTAAAAAGAGTTTACACAGAGAAAAACAAGGTTGTTGGTGTCACTTTTGGTTTGGCCGCTTTCTTCATTGCTGCCACTCTCCTGTAGAAGCCCCGTGGGGCTACTTTGATTGATCAACTGACTGATTGATTGTCAGGTGGGGTGGACTCACCCCTGGGGATGCAGCTGGGAAGAAGAGATGGGATCAGAACACAGTCTCAATTGTGCTGAGCCTGCTTTGGCTCTTGAATCGGCTGGCTTAGCAGAAAACTGTTGGTTATGTTCAAAACACATGGAGGAGTGAAGAGAAAGGGGGAGAAAGGAAAGAAAGCAGGTACAGACAGAATTGGAAAGGAAATAGGAGAAAAAAGGATAAACGGATTGAGGGATGCTCACCAAGTGCTGTGTGCATGTATATCACTATCACTCTGAACTACATTATGATTTGAGACTACAGTGGCCAATTGAAGTGTATATTTCAGGGAGGAAGTGAGTCAGAAAAGTGGTGAGGAATAGAAGAAAATTAAAACTTCAGTATGGCTGGGTATCTAGTTCAGTGGTAGAGCAACCCTAGGTTCTTTCTCTAGTACCATGAATAAGTAAGTAAATAAATAAATAGCTGGGCATGGTGGCACATGCTTGCAATTTCAGTACTTGGATGGCTGAGACAGGAGGGTCACAGATTCAAGGACAACCTTAACAAGTAGTGAGACCCTCATCAACCTAGTGAGACCCTGTTTCAAACTAAAAGTAAAATAGGGTTTGTAGTATAGCTCAGAAGTAGAATGCCCCAGGTTCAATGCCCAGCAACACACACACACACACACACACACACACACACACACACACACACACCAAACAACTAACTAACTAATTAACTAACTAAAACCAATCTGAAAATTCAGGCTGGGATGAGTTATAAGTGCAATGATTTTTTCTTTTTATTCCTTTTTGTGGTACTGGGGATGGAACTTAGGGGCAATCTACCTCTGTGCTATATCCCCAGCCTATTTTTTGTTTTTGAAACAGGGTCTCACTATGTTGTTGAGAACCTTGCTATAATTTGTTGAGGCTGTCCTCGAACTTTCAATCCTTCTGTCTCAGCCTCCCAAGTATGCGGGAGTATAGGAGTGTGCCACCACACTCAGCTGCAATGATGCTTATGTTTGAGTTCACTTCTCTGGCAACATCAGCCAACCCAGAGTCTCCTGAAAAGTGGGGATTTAAGGCAACTCTCTGGAAAGGGGAGGTCCTGGGGAATTATACTGACCAAATTATGTTATGTATATGTATAATATGTAACAATGAATTACAATTATATATAATTATAGTGCATCAATAATTGTGTGTGTGTGTTTTGATTGAACCCAGAGGGATTTTACCTCTGAAGTACATCCCCAGCCCCTTTTGATGTTTTTGCTTGTTTGTTTATTTTGAAACAGGGCTCATTAGGTTGCTGAGGCTGGCCTCAAACCCATGATCCTCCCGTTTCAGCCTCCCAAGTACTGGGATTATAGGCTCTTCTGAAGTCCAGAACCAAATTAGATCTCAACTTGGGATGGAACTGGGGATTACAAATTTTTAAGTCCTCAGCTAAGTACAATTAATGGACAGAAGTCTCACAAGCCAAATATATAATATCAGTGTTTGTTTTCAAAGTAAACTGTAGCACGTTGCATGTGAGACCAGGAGAAGAGCCCTACTTGAAGCTTGTGAATGACTATTGAATTGAGCAAGGGAGACTTAAACTGTACATGGTTAGGCAAGAAATGATTCAAAAACAAACCACAAAAGAATAACATGGACAGATCTTCATCTCCTTTAAAAGAAATGCCATTACACTTCTCAGCATAATCCCCAAGCTCAATCTCTGAGACTGTTTGTGAGATGAGACCTGAAAATTATTTAGAGCAATACAGGAACACGTAGTATCAGCCACCAGCCTCAATGTTATTAAATATGAACTTTACCACAATATTCACAAACTTTCTCTTCTCAGAAGTGGATGATAGATAGAAATAGAGGTGTAATTGCTGCTAACTCATGATGGGGAGAGTTGCACACACAAGATCAAAATCAAACAGGACCCCAAGAAGCAGATGGAGGTCTCCAATAAGTGATATTGCATTTGGTGTAGAGTGAATAGTCCTAAATATCCGTGCAGCCTCTGGGCAACATACCGTCATTGAGTTGGAGTATGTCTGTGATATTCATAGAAACTACCCTCAATAATCAAGGAAAACTCATCTTTTTAAGCTTACTGTCCTGTTTGAGAAGGAAGGTGTGGCATGTGAGTGATTTCAGGAAAACTCCCTGTTCAGATCATTCAAATAGAAAAAAGTAGAAAAGAAACAGTTGCCTGGAGGAGGAGTGTTGGTCATTGGGCAAAGTCTCTTGTGTTGGAGCCCTTGTTCCTGAGGAAAGCGAAATATGTGGAATGTCATGGCTCCAAACTAGTGCCCATGAGTCAGGAAGGAGGATGACAGTGCTAAAAATGTGAGCCTGACGTGGGGAGTCATGAATAGGCCCTCTGCATCTCCATCCCCATTCCCATCCTGAGTCAAGATCTCATTTGGTTCCGGAGTTCAGAAAAGCTGCAGCAATGATCACAGACACAAAAAAAATAAGGTCCCCAAAGAAATCCCCAGAAGAAGGGGAGACAGTCTTTCAATGATATGAAAGGGCTTTATGAAAAAGTTCCCACTCACAGGAATCATTCTTTTCCTTAGAAAATCAGTACTTTTGTGATGAATTTTTTTTTAAGGAAGCCCATTTATTCAACAAAGCCTTTTTTCCTGCCAAAAATAAAGAAATAAGGAAAGAAAGGAAGGAAGAAAGAAAGAAAGATGGATCTCCTATCAATTAACAAAAGAATGCAAAAAGAGAAATACTCTGGCTGGGCTTCTTGTTCTCCAAAGAAGATAGAGACAAAAGTTCATCTTGAATGCAGAAGCATTCCCTCCTCTCTACATTCTTCATACATATTTTCTGTAGCAAGTGGTCAGAGCTTCTGACCAGATCAGCAACTGGCTCTGAGAAGACAGAAATGTCGCAGCAGGTGGACAGATCACCTGCTCACAACCACAGGCATGCCTGAGAGAACTGGTCACATGCTGACTGCTCCCCCAGGGAGGCAGTATCCCTGGGCTCCTCTCCATTCTTTATCCTTTGTGCTGCCATCTTTCCCCAGCTCTTAGCAAGCTCGTTTGGTTTGTGCACAGAATCTCTAGGCTGACATGTTGGATAGGATTCTTTCATCCTTTGTTGGCTACAATAAAAAAGAGGCTTCCAGAATCACTTCATTGGAAGGGCTTGATCTGACAGGAAAGGGAGGGCAGTCTTTCAACTGGTCCTTGTGGATTAATTCAAGCCTAACTTTGATTCAAGTTTTGTTTAATCTTTTGAGTGTTTACCAAGATCTTTGAGCAAACTTTTTTTGTCTCTTTAGATGGTAGGTAAATTGTTAGCAAAGTCTGAAGAAATGTATACAGATCATAGAAAATAAATAAATAAGAGACATTTTATTTTCTAGCTGAATATTTCTTATTTAATTGTGAATCTGCTTTGTAAGACCCTAAAATAAAGCCATACGTGAAGCAAAGAAATTCTGAGGCTCTGCAGCTGATCATGTGCTTGCCATTTGGCAGACACTCCTGGACCGTGGCCTGAAATGCCATTACTCTTGGATCCAGTCTCCAGAAAAGCCCAGACACAAACTGCCTGTGGTAGATGCAGATCAAAATGTCACCCCAGAACTGACTTTTAAAACATTTTGAAAAATTTATCATCCTTCCAAGCTATTAGGTCAGTTTGAACCTTGTGAGGGGAAAAAGCATTTCTCAGTTCTATGGAATTATTTCATGCCCAAAATAATCCTGAGCAAAGATGGCATCCCGTAAAAGCCATTTCTTTCTTTCTTTTTTTTTTTTTTTTGTGGTATTGGGTTTGAACCCAGGGGCATTCTATCTCCAAACTATACCCTCAGTCCTATTTTTTATTCTTTATTTTGAAACAGGGTCTCACTAAGTTGTGGAGATCCTCACTAAGTAGCTGAGGCTGGCCACAAACCTGGATCTCAGCCTCCTAAGTACTTGGGATTGCAAGCGTGTGCCACCACTCCTGGCTTAAAAGCCATTTCTTTAGCAAGAGTTTCATATACTACCATTGATGTAGACTGCTATGCTGGATGTCATAAACACTGAGCTCTACCTTGCTGTTGGTCCCTGGATTGGACTTCCACTCTCAGCAAGATGGATTTTCAGTCACCTTAATTGCTATGTGCCCCAAAGGACATACCCTGACCTATCACTGAAGGGAACCCAGCTGTCAGGATTCCACAGGCTGAAATATAGTGTTCTGTTGCCATTGTCTTTTATTTATCATCACTTTCTGCCTAACTGCTAGATATTTCAAAAACTCTCAAATCACAGACTCCTTTGCATTAGAACATAGAACCAGAGAGTTTTAACATTGAAGCAAATGACTTTAGATTTTGCTTCAACTTCCTGGTTTTACTTTGCTGATTTAGTTTCCTTTTATAAAATAATAAATAAGCACTAAAGCAAATTTGGAAAATAGAAGAAAGCTGAAAAATGATCCACAAATAGAAAATAGAAAAAGAACTGAAAATAAAAATTACCCACCTCCATTGCAGAATGATTGTTGGTAATATTCTGACAAGTAGTGTTCTTAGTCTTTCTTCGCTGTACACAGGATTTAAAATAAGACGTTGGTTAATTTTGGTGCCCTGACTTTTATTTTGCTTAACATTATTTATTAAACATTTTCCCTGTATTACTATATAGTATTTAGAATCAACATCTTAAATAATAGAATTTAATTATTAAAATGTGCTGTGGATAAACATTTTGCTGGTCACCTCCTTTTGCTATTGTTAATTATACTATAATAAACATCTTTGCACATAAAACATTTTATCATGTTTTAGAATTATTTTTAAAATGATTTTTCAAATATGTAATTTTTGGCGCAAAGGGTATCAGTATTCTTAAGCTTTTTGATAAATCTTTCCAAATTGACTTCTTGATAAAATCCCCCAAATTTCAAGACTCAGAGAGGTTTAGAAAGGTTTTCCAGTATCATAGTACATTATGACAGAGCCAAACATAGAGCCAGGGCTTTTGAAATCTAGGCCTATGTGCCTAGCAAATTTTAAAGGCTATACAGTATGTCAGGGAGAATAGTATGCTGATTTTGTAAATCCTGGATCTGAACCTGCCAAGCTGCTAAATTAAGATAATCATAATGTAAACTATGCCATGACAATTATAGCTGTTATTTGAGGCCACATGGTAGGATTTACCTGGGGAGGTTATCTCCTCTTTTTGTTTTCTCTTCCTCTTTCAGTTATTTCAAAAGGATTAGCCTCATGGTGCAACCAGGCTAGTTGCTGTTATATAGTCTGTCTTTTACATCCACAGAGTCAGGTCAAATGCCACCTTCTTCATCTGTCATCTTGTAACAGTCCACCTTCACTCAGCCGGTTGTGATCACTGGGGCCCGAGCACAGTGTCACAAGCACAGTTGGTGCTCTATATCCATGGGCTTCACATCTGTGGATTCAACCAGCCTCAAATTGCAACCAGAAAAAAATTCAACCAGAAAAAAATTGCATGTGTACTGAACATGTGCAATACTTTTTCCCGTGTCATTGTTCCCTAAACAATACAGTAGAACCGCTATCTACATAGCATTTGCAACATCTAGGCATTATAAGTAATCTCGAGATGATTTAAAGAATACAGGAGGATTGTGTGAGCTGTATGCAAATACACGTCATTTCATGTAGGGGACTTGAGCAGCTGTGAAATTTGTTATCCTCAGGGCCTCCTGGAACCATGCCCTGGTGACTGTAGTTAGTGGTATTTGACTTCCTGATTCTTCTCACCTGCATGATCTCATTTGATCAAACTTAGATCTCATTTGATCAAATCTCATTTGATCATGTTATATTTTTGTCACAGATGAGAACAAGGCCAGAGAGCTGAAATCCAGCCCAGCTTAAGGACACATGGCCAGCTAATTTAGCAGGAGAGCTGGATTTTCTGATCCCCAAGCATCTGTGGTCACACACACACAAAATTGGCTCATTCTTTCAAAGGATAGTTTGAAGGTCTTACTGAGACTTTAGTAGTTTGGATTTATCAGCATAAAAGAAAATGCAGCCAGGCGTGGTGGCGCACGCTTGTAATCCCAGCATTTGGGAGGCTGAGACCGGAGGATCCGGGTTCGCGGCCAGCCTCAGCTACCTAGTGAGGCAATCCGCAACTTAGTGAGACTCGGTTTCAAAATAAAGAATAAAAAATAGGGCTGGGAGTATAGCTCAAAGGTAGAACGCCCCCGAGTTCAATCCCCAGTACCGCAAAAAAAAAAAAAAAAAAAAAAAAAAAAAAAAAAAAAAAAAGAAAGAAAATGCAGGCACTTTCCCAGGAGAAGATTGTCCAGCAGTAAAATCAATTCAGGCTGATTGAGTTATCCTCGCTGCAGAACACAAGCTTTGGAGCTTTGGAGTTTCCTGGGATGAACTCCAATGAATAGTTTGCAAGTGTGAGATTAATGCATGCGTCATTGGTAGAAACAGGTTGAGTCCCACAAGCTCTGGAGAACGTGTGTTTCCTGTAATGGGAAGCGGGTGCCTGTGAGGAGTGGTCTCTGGGGTCCTGTGGGCATCACCAGACATTCCTATAATGGGCAACATGGATGTTGCTTCTGTGAATTTAGCTGAGGATTGTGTGTGGAAAGAAGTTTAATCACCTATAACCCAGGCTCTTTCCTTGCTACAGAGGAGGTGTGATTCCATCAAATTGTCTCTTTCTCTCTTTGTTCCAACACCCTTCCCCAGCTATTACTTTATTTGGATCATGTTTTCTAACTGCCCTCAAGCTTGAACACACCCTACATCGATGCAACAGAAAGTAATTTTAGTTTAGTGCAATCTAATGTCATTTAAACCAAAATCTTCTCTTTCGAACTCATACTAAGAAATACAAGTATCTCCTGACCTTCATTTCTTATAGCCCAAAATGGCAGAGGCCACAGGACGTGTTCATTCAAGATGTGCAAAGATGAAGATGCAAAGGGTCACTTTGGCCTGTGAGTGGAAATCCTGGGATGACTGTGTCTTCTGATCTTTCTTTTTCTCTTTTTGGTGTGGAGGACTGAACCCAGGGCATCATGCATGCTTAGCGTACACTCTACCACTGAGCTATAGCCTCAGTCCCCTGATCTTTCTTAAGAGCTTTGTTAATTCATGTTGGTGTAAAAAGGGAAACATTCAAACACAATTGAAAGAAACCTTAGGGTGGTCAACTTTAAGGTTAGTGTGGACTTGACACTCTGTGTCAGTGAAAATTTTAGGTTTATAGTTGTCCTAAAGGGCTGGCATGATTTCCTTTTTGAGAACTCTATCGTCTAGCAAGTGATTTGCATACAGTACAGTAATTCCTTTACAGATGTCATATTAGGAAATTTTAATATATTCTGAGGGAAATGTACTTGGGATGGTGTTTTCGTGTAAGTGTTGGGTAGGAGTGGAATCACAGACTCCGAGAGACTCAGCCGTGTATCTGTGAAGTCGTGCACATCTGTTAAATAATTAGCTTGCTGTGGGGCAGGAGGTTCTGGAAGTTAATCCTTGTGTATTGAAATTTCTAGCTGTCCAACCCTTTTCTAAACACATTTTCAGTTTTTTAATTATTATTATTTTATTTTTAAAGACATAAAGAAGAAAGCATCAAGAGCCAGACAGGAGCATTCAAATTAAGGGAGTGTCTTGCCACATACCAGGTGTCCCTTGCTGGATTTTCCCTCCTGCTCTGATTGCCTCAAAAAGTCTTCATCCAGCTGGGAATGGTTTCCCACACCAGTATCCAGTACTTGGGAGACAGGAGGATCACAGATTTGAGAACTGACTCAGAAACATAGCGAGAGATTCTCAGCAACCTAGCTAAGAACCCGTTGCAAAACAAAAAACAAATAAAAAGGGCTAGGAGTGTAGCTCGGAGGTAGAATGTCCCTAGGTTCAATTCCAGTACCACTACAAAAAAAATAAAAATAAAAAAATAGAAAGAGAGAGAGAGAAGAAGAAGAAGAAGAAGAAGAAGAAGAAGAAGAAGAAGAAGAAGAGGAAGAGAAGGAAGGAAGGAAGGAAGGAAGGAAGGAAGGAAGGAAGGAAGGAAGGAAGGGAGGGAAAGAAAAGAAAAGAAAAGAAGTCTTGGTCTTGCATCCTCCATTCCATCCCTGCCACTCATCCTTTAACAAAATCTACTCCTGGACAACAAGCAATAGCATTAACATCTCTCTGTATTTACCCTGCAGCTTTTTATGTGATTTCATTTGACCATGATCACAATCCTCTGAGAGGAGCATGATTATGCCCAGTTTACAGAGAGGGAAATGAGGCTCAGAGAGGCCAAGTAGCTTGCTCTAGAGCACATAGCTAATTAATGTTGGAGCAAAGTTTCTAGTGTGCTTGAGAGTCTTAGCTTATAATTCCATTTCAACACGGGGGTGTGTGGGTAATTCACTTATTTCAACATGAGTGGTCATTCTAGAAGTTCTGTTGAAACTTTCACACATATGGAAGTCATCCGGGAATCTTGGTGAAACACAGATCCCTACTCAGTACAGATTCTGGGCACTGGATGTCTGGGCTTCTAACAGGATCTCCGGTGAAGTGGAAGCCACCAGTCCCAGACCACAGTGGGAGCAGTGAGGATCACGGCATGGGTTTTCCAGGAGGTAGGGGATTTGCATGTCCTGTTTAAAGGGTTATTAGAGCCTGCAGGCTTCCTAGCTGGGAGAAAGCACCCCCATTGGAAAAGCAGTGCTTCCCTGGGGAGGGGCTGCCCCCTGCAATCCCGTTGCACCATGGATGCCTGGATGCCCGTGCCTCCCAGAAATGTTAAGATCTAAGCCCAAGGAACAAAGCCATCGCTCTCCTATTTCAGGTAAGAGAATTGATTTGGTAGGAAAAACGAATTTGCAGTTACACCACTTGGACAACCGTCAGTTCTAATTGCCCATAAGGTGGGCTCTGCGTTTCTAATATAAGCTAAAATTATTTCCTATCCTTTGTTTTTGCTCACATAAAACACATGGCTTGGTGGATTCACAGCCAACAGCAAAGTGGTGGACCAAGGTGATGACAGCCAAGGAGGTAACCCCGACCAGGCTTAGGGGGGAGGCAAGAGAGGACCGGTAGGACTAGTAGCCTCCTGGGAAATGCAGGACTCCGGACCGGGTCCTTTGAATGACCTTAGGCCCATCAGGAGCCTTTCCAAGAGGACTTGCTACAGGAAGCACAGTGTTTGAGTGGCACTTTTTTTTTCTCTTAAAATAAAACTATTGATAGTTTCCCTCACCACTGTTTGGTCTTTACTTCTCTATATAAATTATTTAAATCTTTTCTTATTTGCTTTATTTGATGTCATCTTTTAGGCAGGACTTCAATCACCCTGATGGTCATTTGCTTTCCGTTTTCTTGTCCCCACCCTCCCTATTGCTGGTGGTCCCTGTTTCTATGTGATAGTCCTTTATTAATGTTGTTCCTTCATTCTTTGTGCCTTTCTTTCTTCCTTTCTACTGGGGAATAAACCCGGGGTCATTCTACCTCTGAGCTATACCCCCCCACACACTTTTTAAAATTTTGAAACAGGATCTCACTAAGTTGCTGAGGATTTCACTAAATTGCTGAGGCTGACCTTGAACCTGGGATCTTCCTGATTGTAGGAATGCAGCACTGCACCGGATGCCCTCCTTCCTGTCTCGATGGCTTTTGTTTAGTCATCTGCTTCTCTGTGTGTTCTTTGCTCATACTTTATTTCTTGCAGTACCTTTGCATTTTCCTGTTCCCTTCCCCTTGGCATAGAATTCTGTTTCTCTTACCGTGATGGGGAGCTCAGAGTGGCTTGTGGAACTTCCTGAAGTTTGGGGATCTTCAGCAGACATTTTGGAGTTTTCTGGAATCATCTTAGAGACCTTTGGGTATCAATTGGCTTTCATTTGATTCTGCTGTGGTAGAGGAAATCCCCAATGTCAGTGTCTGTCAACAACAAAGATGGATTTCCTGCTCAGGTTACAAGTTGCTAAAGGTCAGCTATGGTCCCCGGTGCTTCGATGTTCTGGAAGGCAGGCTAAAGGAACAACAGCTACCGGGGATTTGTGCACTCATGGCAGAAGAAGGTAAGAAGGATCTGGCAATGGTGCTTAAAGCTTTTGCTCAGCTACTTCCTCATACTTTACCAGCCAAAGCAAGCCACAGGGCCAGCCCAAGGAGGTGGGAAGTATATTCTACCCGAAGGCAGGGACCATAAGTTGTGTGGCATTGCACAAAGATGTATCATTACCCTTGTACAGGAGGGAAAGTGAAGAAATAGAAGTAATATTACAATATGTTACATGCCATAAAGCTAGAACTTACCCTGTTGAGTGGACACTGGATAGAACCATATTTACGTTATATTAATGGTCATATCAATAGGTAGCTTGTCACAGAGTAAAAACATTGATTAGAAAACATGAGCTTACTGAGCAATTATTTATATTATGTGTCAATGAAACTCTCTATAGCTATTTAGTCACCTCTTAAGCCTCCAGATGAGTTCTGGGTAGAGATCATTTCCATGGACGAATTTGGGATGAGTTCAGGCTTCATCTCTATCCTACATTAGGGATTTGAGGAATCCGGGTTGATTCCTTTAGATCAGCAAGGAAGCATTTATGGAACAAGAATGCCTGGGAAATCCTTTAAAATCTCTATGCCTTAGTTTCTTGATATATGAATTGGGAAAAATAATATAATCCCCCTTGTAGAGGATTTTGAAGATTAAACTAGATAGTATATGTAAAACTCTTGGATCTATGTTTGGTAATAATAAAAATGTTTAAGTATATACTTTGATGATGATAATGATGATTTCTACTACTTTGGTATCTGAACCTCTGAAAAACATATTGAGGATTTCAAAACCACCAATTTCATAGTCAAGAGACAATAGATTTATGTTTCTGAGTTTAAGATTTACTTATAAAAAAATAAGAACACAGAAAGTTGATGTTGGTGTTTAAGTTCCTGACCTATTGATAAGGTTGTATGGAATGAAAGTCCTTTACAAGTGGCACACACCTGTAATTCCAGTACTTGGGAGGCTGAGATAGGAGGATTGCAGGTTTGAGGACAATATAGCAAGACTCTCAGTAACATAGCGATACCCTGATTCAAAATAAAAAATTAAATGTAAAGGGCTGGTGTAGCTCAGAGGTAGGATGCCCCTGGGTTCAATCCCCAGTACACTTCCCTCCCTCTACACACACAGTTGTTACATAAAGCTCCTGGCTCTAGTTGACCTTAGTGCATTTGGGTCTTGTGTGAATGGGGATATTTGCACAGATAGTTGCCTGGTTTGCTGGGAAATTCCAAATAAAGGCAGAGAAGCAGCATGGAGGCTTCTGTCCAGACGTCAGTGGCCTAACCATAGGGGACAAGTCTTAATGGAAATGAGTGAAGATGAGCAAATTAGTGCTTGGAGGGGAGTGTACTAAGGGAAAATTGAGGCTTCTGGCCTAGAGGGCAGCTTCTGCCCCACATCCCATCAACTGAGCCTGTGAGCCTTCAGGTGAAAGGAAAGGAGCAAGAGTAGAGGAATCAGAACTTCAAGTTCAATTACTTCTCAGTCCTGAAAATATAGGTATCTTTCTTAACCTCTTTGGGCCTTGGCCTAGTCACAAATGTAATCTTACCTAATACTTACCATGACCATGTGTAAGAGCATATCTACATTCTTTAAATATTTGCTATGTAATATTGTTCTCGTAATAACCCTGTTTAGGAGGTACTGTTATCTCCATTTTGCACTTGGGGAAACTGAGGCAGAGTGGGGTGAGGAACTTGCTGTGCTCACACAGGCAGGCGAGTGCAAGTCAGGTTCTGAACCCAGGCAGCTGGGCGTCGAGGTCCACACTCTTGCCTGCCACACTCGGCTGCTCTCGCTGTAGTCAGCTGTTCCCCTAGGATTGCTGCTGCTCATCTCTTCTAAATCCTAGCCCATTGCCATTTTAATATTTAATATTTCAAAACTAATAATGGTATTAAATGATAAATTAAAATGTTCAAGACATAGAGTCCACAAAAGAAAGATAATTAAAGGGACTTTTTGTGGTGGGAAGTAGGGGAGCAAGAATCAATTCTTATTATTTTTCTTATAGCACCTTCTACATAGTCAGGTGTATTATTCACATCTCCAAACTTTGGTTTTCCTGTCTGTAAAATGGAATAATATATAATATATATTTGGGGTTCAGAGGGTTACCGTGAAGATCAAGTGAGATAGGGCTATGAAGCCCTTAGCCATGGTTCTTAACAGGTTGTGGTTGTTTTCCTAGTTCTTCAGTGTGGTGCAAAATTACCCAGTGGGGAGAGTTTAGGTTAAACTAGCCCCCACCAGCTCATGTCATAAATATTCTAAAGTCTAGGGTGGACCTGGAGTTACTTGAATTGTAGTGAACCCAAGGATGAGACAGTAAATTCTCCCTTTCTCAAAAATTATTACCCAAGTGTGCTTTTCCCAGGCCTATTCAGCTAGACGTGCTATCAAGTGGTAACATCTGGGCCCAGCCTTCAGTTGGGAAGTGGGGAAGGGGAAGAAGGGTTATGGAAGGATGGAGACCAAAGTCGCTGTAATGGGGAGCGGCATGCCTACTGCTTGCTGTTTGTTGCATACACACCATCAGTGATATTGGTACCATTTAATTAGGATTTATTATGTGCCAGACACTGTGCTAAGTATTTCTCTACACTATCTCTTGTCATTTCTGACCCGCTTGATGGGCTTCTATATCTATTAACCAAAGCAAGTCACAAGTCAGCTCAGATTTGAGGGATGAAAAACGGATTTTTTTCTCTTGATGGCAGGAGCTGCAATGTCACAGATTGAAAAGGCATGGAAAAAGGGAGGGGCCATGTTCCTAATCAGGTTGGCACAGTCTCCATCGTATAATTAGGACAGAAGATCATGTATTTCTAGGTGGTGACTTCTGCACCCAAGAAAAGGGGAGTCAAGCATCAGGTGTCTCCTTGTATCTTGAATCTCTTTCATTACGGAGTCCAAAGGATAATAAAACTGAAGTGTTGTTTCATTCTTTTCTTATATACATACCCAGGAGCCATACTGTAACTGTTTGAAGAATTTTGTACTTTCTGAATTCACTTGGTTCTTAGGATAAAAACAAGCCTCCAGCTAAGAATTCACTTATCTGTTATCTTAAAGCTCTGCCAGTCCTTACACAGGTAAGTGTAGTGCTCAAAGCTGTAAATATTTCCATGAGCTTTTCCAAAGGAGAGTGAATATGCAATGAATCCTAACATGTCGAAGTCATCAAGGCCTCAGCTTATCAGTTCATAAAAATGATTGCTCAGGGCTCAACAGTATTCTCTCGAAGGAGGGAAGTTTTGTATGAAGTAAGTGTAGGAAGTGAGGCAATATTCTCTGGATCCTCGATGACTTGAGGTCGTTCCTTCATTTTTCTTTCCATTTGCAAGTGACATTGGCTTTCTATATTGACACAGGCTTCTGTACTCAAAATTATTATTTATATAGTTTGACTATATCAAACTTCTTATTCCCCCAAATCAACAACCCAAGTATGCAAAAATTACCTACATGTGCAAATGCCTATCTTATTAGGAAATGTTACAAAATGAATATTTCCTACCATTTGCCATTAAGTGCTTTATAGTCTTGATGAAGTGTAATGATGATTATAATCTTCACACATCAGGTTAACATTTATCTCAGTATTTGGGTAAGTTTTCCTGTAATTATATATATATATATATATATATATATATATGTATATATATATTTTTTTCGATACTGGGGGTGGAACTCAGGGGCATTCTACCTCCAAGCTACACCCCCAGGCCTATTTTTTTTTTATTCTTTATTTTGAAACCGAGTCTCACTAAGTTGCAGAGTGCCTCACTAGGTAGCTGAGGCTGGCCGCGAACCCAGATCCTCTGGTCTCAGCCTCCTGAATGCTGGGATTACAAGCGTGCGCCACCATGCCCGGCTTCCTCATAATTATATTTTTGTGACTCACTTTACGCACAGCTGAAATTCATAGTATACTATATATGCTTTGAGATAAATATTACCCTATCCACATACTTGTGCATTCACATTAGACCACAGATTTCCTAACCAGATATAATATATTTACCATTAAAAGAATAGGCAAATATGACAAATACATTAAAAATAAATACATATGGGATGAAGTATTGATGTGTGCTACGTTGTGGTTGAATCTTGAAAACATTGTGTTAGGTGAAAGCACTGTCACAGACGGTCACATATTTGATTCCATATATATGAAATTCCCAGAATAGGTAAGTCATAGAGACAGACTGCAATTGGAGGGTTGCTAGAGGCAATAGGGGACAACTGCTCATGTGTACAGGAAGTTCTTTAGGGGTGATGAAAATGTTTTAGAACCAACTGAGTGGTAGAGTGGTGGTTGCCTGACATTGTGAATGTACTAAAGACCACTGAGTTGTTTACTTTAAAATGGTTGATTTTATGTCCTGTGAATTCCATCTTAACTAAAAAGCATATGTGTGTGTGTGTATATATATATGCATATATATATGTGTGTGTGTGTATATATATATGTGTGTGTGTGTATATATATGTGTGTGTGTCTGTGTGTGAGTGTATGTGTGTGTTTCATATACAAATAGAGTCCCAAACACATATATATGTACAAGCCCATTGATAGCATTTTTTCTATTTTATTACTATCGTGCTTCTCAAAGTTTTTGGTCTTGGAACCCTTTTACACTCTTAAAAATTACCCAAACACTTATATTGGATGACCAAACACTTATATTTATGTGTTTTAAATGGAAAAGGTTTAAGTACTTATTAATTCACTTAAAATAGCAAACACATTATATGCTAACAAAAGAATGCACTTTATTAAAAATAAGTGTTTATCAAAATAAAAAGATTTACCAAGCAGCAGCTAATTGAGCTCACAACTCAACTTCACCATTGTTTTTCCTTCTAGACAACAATTGGTCTTCAGAATGCAAAAGAAATGCTGTGCACCTATTTTTCATTTTACCACAGGTTATTAAAAGGATATATATACTCGAGGCTGGAAATTTAATTAAACTGCTATTTCCCACAGTTTCATCAAGGACATGGGCCAGGAGGCCATGGCTGTGAAGATTTCGGCAGTGGCTAGCTCCCCTGCCTTGGTTCTTGTTAAGGTTCTGGCAGCTTTTTCCACCACAGCTTTTGTCTATGCGGTGAAAAACCATCAGTGCAACTATCTTCATGGCAAAAAAGGGCAAACAACATTTTCTAATTTTCATGCAAATAGATTTGACTTCACGGAATCCCTGAAATGTTCCAAGGAACTACAGGCCTTGAGGGTCACAAAGGAAGGACTCTGGTTCCTTCCAGTGAAGTACCAGACTTGTGAATTGCATAATCTTAAAATATATATGGCTTTTAAAAATGTTGGGCCTCTTTCTTAAAAGCCTGAGTGATCCTTACAGTGGAAATTAAAAAGAGGGTCTGTTTTAATGAAATTTTGGCTCCTTCTCTCTGATGTAGCCACCCTCGGGTCTCTTCTGTACCCTTTGCTCAGAAGGCTTCCCCGGCCACTCTGTGGAGCTCTCCCATCTTGTCCTTGTGTCCTCTGTTACCATTCAGGGAGCCTTCTTTGGCCATTTTACTGAAAATACTGCCCCTTTCCCAAAGTCCTAAAGCACAGACCCCTACATATGTACATGTGCAAACACACACACACACACACACACACACACACACACACACAATTTTCCCCTGGTATTGCTGAGGACCTTGCTAAGTTGTTGAGTCTGGCCTCAAATCTGCAATCCTGCTGACTCAGCCTTCCAACTAGTGGGACTACAGGCATCAGCTACCAAGCCCAACTCCAAGTAGAAAATTTTAAAAAATATTTCATTTTATAATTCTTAATTTTGCATGCTGGAAAAGTCTCTGTGTATTTCTTTATTTTAAAATGTATACTTTAAAAAAGAGTAATTCTATGTACTTCTGATTTCTTTTGTGTGAGTGAAGATTAATTAGGATAAGTATTTAAAAATATTGTTTATCTTTTAGAAGAGACCTTTAAAATGATACCCGACATGAAATCAGTTAAACCCACAGGAATGAATGCTTTGTCTGCTTCAGATTCTTATAGGTCATAAAGGAAGGAAATCCCTAGACCATGCTGTGGCTTGAATATGGTCTGTTCCCTTAAGAATTCATGTTGAGATGTATTTGCTGCAGCAGCGGTGTTGGGAGGTGGGAGGTGTAGGACGTGTTAGGTCATTAAGAGGCATTGGAGCCGGGCATGGTGGCGCACGCTTGTAATCCCAGCATTCGGGAGGCTGAGACTGGAGGATCCGGGTTCGCGGCCAGCCTCAGCTACCTAGTGAGGCACTCCGCAACTTAGTGAGACTCGGTTTCAAAATAAAGAATAAAAAAATAGGGCTGGGGGTGTAGCTCGGAGGTAGAATGCCCCTGAGTTCAATCCCCAGTACCGCAAAAAAA
>PVLC010028108.1:0-21116 GCA_004027655.1 Graphiurus murinus
AAAACTAATGTCATGTTTGCAAAAATAAAGCATTCCTTTGAAACAGCTGAGAAATATGATAGTATGAAAAAAATATTCAAGATTTTGTTCTTTTGTCCTGGAATAAATGTGTCCAAGAAATTAGGCAATTTTTCTCTTTGGAAGATAAACATGCAAGCAGTTTCTTAACCAGTTCTTCCAAAGGGCTGTCTTTACTAGACTCATAATGTAAGTTGCATTACATAGATACAAATAACAACAGAACCTACTTTATCTCTTTGCTTTGAGACTCATTGAGAGTCATCTCTTTAGTTTAAGAAATCAAAGGGGAAAGTTAGGTTGTCTCACTTTAAAAGATAACTTTTCTGTGACCCTAGCGGAACATAGGTGCATAAGGTAAAAAACTATCTTCTCCCTCCTCCCATTGCTTATTTGAAGATACTCCTTTGTGTTGGCACTTAGTAAGCCAAACTGTTTTCAACATGTTTCAAATTATGTAGCATGTTTAAGACATTACCCATTTCACTCATATGAATAAATATGCATCTCTTACATGATCTGTTCAGTATCTGGTGCCCAGTGAATGCTAAACACGCCAGACTCTGCTTCTTCCCCTTGAGTTGAAAGGAGTGCTTGTTACTTGCCCTCTCACACAAGAATTAGAAAAAGAATCTCAACAGCTCCTTTCCCAGAAGTTATTTCTGCCAGATTTCTTTTGATCTGAACCAGATTCCCTAACCAGTGGTCCCTCGGGTTGACTATAGGTCCTCATAACTCTACAGGGCATGGTAACTTATTTCCTGAATCCTCTCATTCAGTAGGCAAACCTGGGCAACCAGGCTTTTGCAGATTTACTGGACTTATCAATGCCTTTATAAGAATTGCCTAGAGTTATAACCCTCATAGCAGGACAGTTCTTTTCTTTGTATAGTGCCACACACAGATGTATACTTAATGCTTACTAGTGCTCAGAATTAATCTAGTACTTTATATTTTTTAAGCTATATCAATGGCATTAACCGACTAAGAAACTGATAGAAGATAACCAACAGCTTGTGCTTTTAAATGAGTTCCTCCCCCCTCCCAGTCTCTTCCACTTGGCAAACTGGAACTCAGCACCCCATTGCAAGAGTCAGAATATTTGGAGATAAAGTCTACTGTTGCCGAGGGATAGAACCTTGGTCTTAGCCCAGTTGTGATTCTAGTCCTCAGAAGACTGTCACAAGAATTTTGGCATTTACATGACAGAAAAGAAATGCTTCTCTCTCCTTTTACACTGCTCAGAATTTTTTGCCTGCAAACACTCATCATACTTCCATAAGTCAAGGCTTAAAATTATCTATATTCACTTCTAACTTTTCTTCATAAGTAAAATCCTCTTTTTGTTGTTAATTTGTCTCTAATCATAATTTCCCCTTGAAAATTCTTTGTATATTTTAGATTGTAAGGACTCCTTAATTAAAAGCAGGATCTCATAGTGAATATAGACATTTGATTTGCTCATCATGTAACAAGATATTAGGCTCTTATTCTCACATTCTAACAGTTGTGAACATACAAAACAATATACTTAATGTTTTTTTAAATTAAGACTTCCATTAATATCCCCAAGAACTGCAAAATAAGCATTATTACTTACAAGTTTCAGGCAAGAAACTAATGCTCAGAAATATGAAGTGATATCCAAGGTTTTACAGTAACCTTGTAGATAAAAGCGACAGATCACTTAGGAATCATTTCCAGAACAGCAGTAATATAGTTAACATGATATATTCCCCAAAATGCTATATGTATTATTCCAAGGTATATTAAATATGAAAGTGGATTATTTTCATAGTAAATCTCAATATCTTCATATTGCTGTCTTCAGTGAATTTAAGGTCATCCTCTAAGGACTCATTTACTGGAGTCAAAAGTTTGACTCTAAGTATCACAAAGAAGCCAGTTTTCCTAAGCATGAATTTCCCATTGATATGTGTTCATAAGAAAAGAGGGACATTGTTAGCATTAAGGGATATTTTTTAAAAGAAGAAGAAGAAAAAAAGATTATTTTTCATAAACCAGAGCAGAACAGGCATAGTGCTCGTGGCTATGATAAATTGCTTCCTAGCAAGGAAGCACTCATTCCTTTTTTCTGTGCTCCTTTTATAGATATGTAGAAAAAATAGTATTCTTTCATATCCTGGTATTGATCACCTTACAGCTAAAAATTTCTCCAGTTGCCTTTGTTGAGTATTTTCTACATGCCTATCATTATTTTATGCTTACTAGTATTATTATATGCTTAGTCTTCACAAAAATCCCATGAGTTAAGTGCTATTACTCACCCATTCTCACCCCAGCAATAACTAATGAAGTAATTGAAATGTGGTTACCTCACTAAGGGGTAAGATAATGCTGCGATTTTAGCCCATGATTTTCAATCTGTGATGGGAAATCCCAAGCAACCTCCTGTAACTTGACAGAATTGATCTTTGCATTGCTACCTCACTATTTCACATGCTGAGAATCTAAAAGCAAAGAAAAACTAGTAAATCTTATCATGGGTAGATTGGTTAGACATTATAGCCATCTGTTAGAAATCTTCACACAAGCATAAGGTGACTGGATCTAACACTGTGCTGGTGAGACTAACCTAGATTCCATGCACCTATCCTTATCACCACACTTTTCTTACCTTGGAATCCTGACTCCTTCATTAAACTCCATTTTCATGTATCACCTACTCATTTTCCTCTAGATGCTGGTTATCTTCTTCTCCCTGTCTACAAAATGGGTCTCTATGTCCATGTGTATTTATGGGCGAATTGAATATAGATGGTATTTGAGAGGATGTGACAAAAGGTACTTTTGCTTTGTTTTGTTTGTTTTCAAAAATAAATTCAAAATGAAGAAAAAGAAAAAGAAAGAAAATAAAATTCAATCTGGGCATGGTGGTGCATGCCTATAATTCCAGTACTTGGGAGGCTGAGAGGGAAGGATTGCAGGTTCACAGCCAGCCTCAACAACTTAGCAAGACTCTCAGCAACTTAGTGAGACCCTATTTCAAAATAAAAACTAAAAAAGGGCTGGGTGTATAGCTTGAAGATAGAATGTTCCTGGGTTCAATCCCAAGTACCACCCCCAATAAGTAAATAAATAAAATTCAAGTGTTGGGTGCATCTACTGTTATAAATGATGAGAGAGGCCCTCTCTTCTGTTGCCTGATGGGAAATGCAGTAGGGCTTGAGTGATGGAGAGGAAGAGGAACTGGGCAGTACGCAGGAGGGAGAGTTTGATCAAGGAAGAACACAAGAGCTCAAAGTAGAAAAAGACAAAAAGTGGAATCAGATGTTTTGTGACCATTTCATATCACCACTCATTTTCAGTATTACTTGACTCCTTTTAAAAATTCCTTCAGTTCGTGTTTCTACCATTTTATTTAAGGGACAATTTTGCAGCCTGTGACTGACATTCACATATCCATTTTCTCGGAGGCAATCTTGATGCTTTCATTGGATGTTCTTATACTACCATCAATCTTACCTTTAAGAAACCTACCTTGATACCTGTGATGGTAGTAGTGTGGCACTTCCTTCCTCAACAGAGCTGATACTTTATCAGATTGTTCCTTATACTTTCAGAGCACTGTTTATTGACAATATCTTCTAAATTCAATTGAAATGGAAAAATGGAATCACAATAATATTTTACTCTCCTGAACTAAGTGTAAACCTACAAATCTTATAATAAATGCTCTGAAGTGAGTTGCTATGGGGGATTAGTGGACTTCTAAATCAAACACGTGACCCTAGATTTTAATGCTACTAGGAAGAATATAAAAAGCCATTTGACCTTTCTGATCTCATTGTGTTTAACTATAAAAGGTTGGTGATAACAACTCCCTGACAAGTTATTAAGATTCAAGGTGAATTACCTACTAATCTACCAAGCACAGAGTAGGGGCCTAATAAAAACTATTGTTATTACTTTATTTGACCCACATAGCAGCCCTATAGCAAAAAAAAAAATCAAATTTCATTTTTCAAATTCTTCCCACCAGAAACCTGATCCTCCTCCTTATAACCCAACAGAGATAATGACTCCCACCTTATCTTTTTTCTGCACTTGGCATTCCTTATTTAACATCTTGCATTGAAAGTTTTTGTTTACATCCTGCCTCCCTTTTCTAGGCTATGAGCTTTTGGAGAATATGAAATATGTTGTAAGCATGGCATTTCCAGTGACTAAGCTGTGCTAGGACATATCTTTCCATAGTTATTTTATGTATCCATTTGACTGAGCCACGGTGTGCCCCAACATTTGCCCAGATATTATTCTAGGTGTGTCTGTGGGGATGTTTTTGGATGAGATTGGTATCTGAACCAATAATAGATTGTTCTCCCTAAGGGATATAGGCTTCATCCAATCAACTGAAGAACTGAAGAGAATATAAAAGACAGTAAAAGGCAATTCCTCCTGTCTGACTCACTAAGCTGTAACATTGGTCTTTTCCTCTCTTTCAAATTCCATCTGAAATATGAGGTCTTCCTTGGTCTCAGGCCCGCCATCCTTGGGACTAGAATTTGCACCACCAGCTCTTTTGTTCTTGAACCTTTGGACTTGGACTAGAGCAATTTGCTAGCTAAAGCCTCCATAATGATGTGAACCAATTCTTTGTAATAAATCTCTTCTATATATATGGAGAACCTTCTAGAGAACCCTAAAATAATGCTATATAATTAACATTTCATGAACTTAGATGATCTTTTAGAATAGAAAAGTTTTGTAACAACACTTGTCTATTTTGCTTTTGTCTTTTTGCTTTTCAAAAAATAAAAGATTTTTGATATTTCAAATGTCCCCAAATAAAAGTCATCTCTAATACTATTGTGGTGCAAACCATCAGTGAGTGAAACCTCCCTTCTCTAAGAAGGACAATTTGTAATGGATTTTAGGCATTCACCTCAGAAGAATCAGTTTAGAATTTCAAAATGAACTTCAGTCTTTGATCCTCAAATCAATTTCTGATGGGGGACTGGTGCTCTGGTTTCGATGAGGGGAAGCTACAATATTTAAATGACTGGACATTAAACAGCTGTTTTTAAAATTCCAGGATTCCACTTTAAGTGAATGAAACACATGTGGATTAAATTTTCTGAAAATCCACAAAGTTTGAAAAATTAAAGGAACCTGGTTTGGGTTTGTTTGACTGAAAGGCATTTGCAACCCAATGCCTATCTCTTTCCTTCTAGTCTCTTCCTGAGAGTATTCTCGCAAACTGCTTTGCACTCATGAACTCAGCATACGCAAGAGTGATGTCAGGAGTAAGAAAGATGCTGAAGTGAAGTTGTTTCTGAAATTTAATAAACTTGAACCAATGCTATGCATAACTCCTAAAGGTCTCTTTTTGAAGACCTAATACCACCAAAAATTATTAGACTATTTTCTAATTACTTTAAAAATCACCTTTTTAAATAGTATGTCATTAAAGCTTGGATCTTTATACAGAAACAAATCCACACACTTATAGCCAAATGATTTTCTTTCTTTTTGGGGGATTGGGGGGAATGAACCCAGGGGCATTCCACCTCTGAGCTACATCCCTAGCCCTATTTTTTATTCTTTTATTTTTTGAAACAGGGTTTCACTAAGTTGGCGAGGGTCTCACTAAGTAGCTGAGGCTAAGCTAGGCTTAGCTGAGCTAAGTAGCCTGCGATCCTCCTGTCTCAGCCTCTCAAATACTGGGGTTATAAGCATGCACCACCATGCCCAGCTTAGCTAATTTTCAACAAAGAAAGCCAAACACAACACTGAAGAAAAGGCAGCCTTTTCAACAAATGCTATTGGGAAAACTGGTTATCTGGTTGAATTAAATTCTTACCTCTCTCCCTGCACGGGAATCAACTCAAGATAGATTACTGCACAGGAGTCAAATCAAGATGGATCAAAGACCTAGAAATTAGACCAGAGACTGTAAAGCTATTAGAGGAGGGTATAAGTCCAACACTCCAACATATAGGCACAGGTAGAAACTTCCTCAACAAGGCTCCCATCGCTCAGGAAATTAAAACAAGAATTAATAAATAGGATGGCATTAAACTAAAAAGTTTCTGCTCATCAAAGGTAATCATCAAGAGTCTAAAGAGAAAGCCTACAGAATGGAAGAAGATCTTTGTCAGCTATCTCTCTGATAGAAGAGTAATGTCTAGAATATACAAAAAACTTAAAAGACAACACTAAAAAAACAAAATCTCCATCAAGAAATGGGCAATTTAACTAAACAGACACTTCACAAAAGAAGAGATAAAAATGAGCAAGAAATACCTGAAAAAATGTTCAACATCATTAGCAATCAGGGAGATGCAAATCAAAACTACACTGAGATTCTATATAACCCCAATCAGAATAGCAATCATCAAGAAGTCAAGCAACAATAAATGTTGGCAAGGATGGGAAGAAATTGGAACTCTTCTTCACTGTTGGTGGGATTGCAAATTAGTATAGCTGCTATGGAGATCAGTGTGGAGATTTCTCAGAAAACTGGGAATAGATCCACCATATGATCCAGCTATACCACTCCTGGGTATCTTTCCAAAGAGACTGAAATCAGAGAACTATAGTAATACATGCATATCTATGCTCATAGCAGCACAATTCACAATAGCCAAATTATGAAACCAACCTAGGTATCCATCAACAGATGAATGGATTACAAAAGTATGGGATAGCCAAACAATTTAATTCTACTCAGCAATAAAGAAGAAGAAAATTATGTTATTTGCAAGAAAATAGAAGGACCTGGAAAACATTATGTTAAGTGAGATTAACCAGTGAGAGAAAGTGAAGGGTCATATGTTTTCTCTAACATGTGGAAGCTAGGGAGTAATTCAGATACCAGAGGGATTTCAGATAATGGAGGAGAAACCTCAGTGGAGCCAGGGAGGTGATCTAGGGGAACAGAGGGGGAACAGTAAGTATCAATGAAGGAATTACTACCATTAGCTTTGTATACGTATGTGAAAATACCAATTTCAATCTCAGTACGCTGTATGGAGAAGGGGAGGATGAAGAGGGAGCTGGAGGGGATAGGTATCAAGTGCTGTGTGCATGTATGTCACTGTCAACATGAGTTATACTATGATGTGAAACTATAATGCACCAATAAGAGTATACTTTTATAAGTTTGGATTTTTATTCCTAAATGTAATACTTTTCTAGATTTATTACTTATTTCATACTTTATTTTGGGGAATAGTTATTTTACTCTGGTAGGAAGACCCTCTGGAATTTCCTTTAAAGCATAAGCTATTTTCAAGAGAGAGAAAAAAAATGCTTTTATAAAGTCCCAGAAAAGTTGTAAATGTGCATTTGAGTGGCTTTCTCTGAAGTGATTATAGTACCACAAAAATGGTGGACTCTGATTTTGGAAGAATGGAGTGCACCTGGTCTTCAGTTCAGAGACAAGATTCACATTACAAACGTCAAGCACACACATTTTCTGTTATTTACTCTTTTAAACATTCTCTTGATGAAACTATAAATGTTAAATATGAGTGATATTTTGGGGATGGGTTGTCTATTGCATTTCTTTTAAGGACTCAGTAATTATCAGCAGTGAACTGGTAAAAGGTCACATGGGGTGACTGGAAGATGCAGAGGGTCCCAGGGTATCATGACTGGACAAGCTCACCACCAGACCTCTGTGGTCTGCTCTGTGTACCAACATCCTGTGGTTAGCTGAGTCAATAACTGAGGCTCCCAAAGGTTCTTCCTCAACAAAAATAATGGGCTTTAATAAATTTGGCCTGACTGTGGTGTAAAGAGTGAGACAGAAAGAAAAAAAAAAAAAGAATCAGCAGAAGAGGGCTGTGTGTTGGACTTATCACTTCACTGCCATCAACAACAAATGATTGCTAAGCATCTACTATGTGAAGGGTAATACACTAGGCCCGTTGGGTACAACTATAAGGTGTAACCGATACTGAACAAAATTTGTAATTTAGGAGGATGATAATATATAATTCATTCTCTCTCTCTCCCCCATTCCCTAGATATTTATAGAGACACAGCATACACACAAATAAACATGTGGGCAAATAAAATACACATATTTAAAAACTGAGCAAGTGAAGGCAGCCTATAGGAAATATCCTGAAGCTGATATAAACAATAGCCATTCCAGAATTTTTAAGAAGGGTTATGTCTTTTTTTTTTCAGGGTGGAAATAGAAGAGAAACTAAAGATGTGAGGAGGAAGAGAAACAGGAGAATTTCCCTGGCATCATATGTTTTTGCTAATGCCCATGTTATAAGTGATTAGAGTCTGAACCAAAATAGTGATTATGAGGATGTGCACAGAGAGGCATAAATTTTGGAGACTTTTGGGAAATAGGAGGCTGCAGTTTTCATGCTTTTATTGTCCCTACCCGAGGGAGCTTTCTCTGACCACCCACCTACAGAAATGTTTCTCAAGTGGCATGGACTAGATTTATTTTTTTCCCAATTTGTCACGGACTAATAGTTTCATAAAATGCAATAAAAATAAATTAGTAAAAAAACAAAATAAAAAATACTCTTAAAATAAATTCCTAATTTTTGTGTTATGAAATTCATCAAACATAAGGTTATAGTTTAGTAAATAGAATAAGAACAAATCTAATGTGGGTTAAAAAAAAACAGTAAAATTCTAAACATTGTTTATTAAAAGTGTGTATGTAAGCAATCTAGAGAATTGCTACTATATTCAGGATTTTTTTGTTGATTCACTATTATAACTAAACAAAAATTATTAGTGAAATAGCCACTTTCAACAATAAAAGCCTATTCACCCACTTTAAAAAAAATGTGTTGATACTTTGTTTTTAACATGATAAACAAGCTTGAATTTTGCTTGTTAATTTATCTAATCTAGGTTGGATTGATGGCAACTTTCAAGTAGCAGAGAATAATATATTTTTTAAATGCTTCTATGTTTTGTTTCAACTAGATTCACAGTAGAGACAGCATCTCAGCTGTATGTTGATCGAAATGAAGAAAGTCATTCAGTCCATGCAGAAATCATTTTTAACTGAGCCAAAATGAAATGAGAGACGCCATACTTTTAAAATTAATAGCTATTCCTTGTCAGTAATCAGTTCCAATAAATTTTCCTGTAAAGTTACACTTAAATTATCTTTTAATAGAAGAAAAGAATTCTGGATTTTATGCCCATTTGGCTTACAGTCGACAAAGCAATCTTAACACATCACAAGTTGTGACATGGTCCCCTGTGCATAGGACTTCCACAAGTCAACACCACCAGGGATGTGAGTGTAACAGTCTGCATTAACTAACTAGTTCTCTAACACAGACTAACTAGTTCTCTGACTAGTTCTCCAACAGGCCTGACTACTGAAGCCATGTCAGATCTCTCTAAGAATTTCTAAATACCTCCTCACTGAGTCTGTACTTCCCTTTCTACAGCTCCCAATCTGAATAGCCCTGATGGAGAGCGCTGCCTCATCCCACTTCCTCTTCTCTGTTTCAGCATCCTATGAGTTTCCTTCATAAGCTTTATCATACTTATTGTGTCATAATTATTTGTTAACTTATTTCTATTCGTTTTCTCCAATAAAATGCATTTCCTTTTGAGCAAGGACCATGTGTATCTTACCAAAATTGCATTCCCAACACCTTGCCTAGGCACTAAGTGCCTTCGTGACATGGCAGGGAGGGATACTGATGATTGAATTCAACAGCACACTACCTCTGAGCTACATCCCCAGCCCTATTTTATTTTTTATTTTGAAGCAGGTTTTCACTAAGTTAAGACTGGCCTCAAAACTGTAATCCTCCTATCTCAGCCTCCTAAGTATTGGAATTACAGGTGTGTACACCACACCAGGCACTTAAGTGCCTTTTGAGCACTTGAGGAGCTAAATAAATGTTTGTTGAATGAATTAATTATGAATTGGTTTAAAGTCACCGGTTCAGTCAACAAATGTTAACAGTGAAAAGGGGAAAGGGGTCAGGGAGGGAAATTATCATTTATGAAGGCTTTATCATATGCTGAGCTTTGTGCGAGGCTTGATATTTCATTCCATCTTCACACTAAACCCATGAAGAAGGTGTTTTTATGTGTTACAGGTGAGAGAAGTGAGGTTCAGAGAGGTTGAGAAATTTGCACAAGGTCAAATTTCTCAACCTCAGACAGAGTTGGGATTTTAAGCACTTTCGCTGTGTTGGAGAATTAGAATCTTTTTCTCCTAGATCATTTAAGTGTTGTTTGTAGGATTTGCTGAGTGATCACATGTGGATAGAAGTCTGGAAAAGGGGGGTAACTGATCATACACTAGGAAAAGGAAGAAGAAACATGAAGGAGGAAAATTTTGTGGTTGGAGAAGAAGGAAATATGAGTTTGATTTTGTCACGTTGAGTTTTTGGTGGAATCGATTGCATACGATCCTGGAATTGGAGGAAAAGCTCTGGGATGAAGATAAGCACTTGAGGTTGGAATTGCTGGGATGTGTGTAATTGACTCTAAAGCACTTCCACGGTTACAGCGTAATGTTTTAAAAAGAGTACCTAGGTTAAGCTGTTAGCCAGGTGCTGCTTGTCCCTAGCCAAGAGTGCACACAGTTTAGGAGGATTAGCTGATTCTCAACCACACTGCGCTCCAGAGGCGGCTGCCCTGCATACAGCACTCCTGTCATCTGATGCCCATCAAAGCGAAGCTTTGCTGATTCCTATAGTAAATGGGTCTGAAATGGATTTTTATTGGTGGAAGGAGTGGCTTTTTATTTCAATGAAATGTGTTTTCAGTGAAAGTAAAGCTATTAATAATATGTTAGAAATTAATAAGAAACCAGCAAGTAGCCAGTAGACTCAGCGACGATGCCATAGGCAACTGTCAGCCATGAAGTTGGCAGAGTTCTAACTGTCAGATGTGATGAGAGAGGTGGCAGGACCTGCACCTCTGGAACTTCCTCAGGCCTGCAGGACGGGTTGCACAAATTGTTTCTTCATTCCAATAAATATTTTATATGTGTAGGAGAATTTCACCTGAGACTTGCTTTTGTTTTAGCTTGGTCAGGATAATGGACTGTAGCAACTCTCAATCTTTTCAAAACTCCTTCTGTATCTACCACATCTACTAAAACAAACCTAAGAGTCCTTTTCAGGTCAGCTCACAGCAAAAGTTGTCCACATGTAATTGACAACTGAGATCATTCAGGAAAGGTGTGAAGAATGAGAAGACGGATACATAAAGAAAAAGAGGGTCAGTATTTAGAAATGCTGAAGAAAGGAGCCCGGTGTGCTCACACGTGCTTGTAATCCCAGTACTTGGGAGGCTGAGACAGGAGGATGAGTGTGACTTGGAGGTAGAATGCTTCTGGGTTCAGTCTCTAGGACCAATAAATAAATAAATAAATACTAGAGAAAGGAGTCTGTAAAAAGCTCAGAAATAATCAGAGGAAAAGGAGGAGGAAGAGAACTCAAAGTAAGTTGTCACCAAAACCAAAGGTTTAAACACTTCAAAGAAAGGCTGATGAGAAGTTTCAATCTCTTTAGAAAGTCCAATAATACCTAGATTATTTTTTTAAATGCAATTTAGTGAGGTCCTCCACAACTTTGTGAGACCCTGTCTCAAAATAAAAAATTAAAAAAAAAAAAAAAGCTTAGGGTGTAGCTCAGAGGTAGAATTCCCCTGGGTTTCATCCCCAGTACAACAAAAACAAAAACAAAAACAAAATGCTGATTTTGACTATTACTATTTGACTGGTGACCTCAGTGGGAGCTAAACCAAGGCAAAAGGCAGACTTAGGGACTGAGGCTGGTTTTAAGTACACTGGAGAGTGAATAGCAGTTAGGAAGTAGCAACAATGAGTGTGAATTGAGAAGTTAGGCCATAAAAGAAGGTAAAAAGGAGTACACAAAAGAGAAATGGCTGACCAGGTATGGTGGCATACAGCTGTAAACATAGATACTTGGGAATCTGAGGCAGGAGGATCCCAAGACTGGGCAACTTCGAAAGACCCTATCTCAAAATAAAAAAATAACAAGGTCTAGGAATGTAGCTCTCAGTGGTAGAGCGCCTCCTAGGTTTGATTCTCATTACTGCAAAAAATAGAAGTGGCTATTGGTTATATTTTTCTTTCGAGGTCGGAGATTCTTGCCTATCAGTTGAAGAGGCATTTGAAAGAGAAGCTAATACATGGAGCAAGAACTTCAAGCAGAAAGAAAATGGATGAAGAGGATATATGAGAAAACCAAGCAAGAATATGAATGAAGCCGTGGGTACGGTTGGGCTGGACTGGAGTTCTAGATCTGGATGACAACTTTCAGTTTCACTCTTGGAGACAAGGAGAGGCAGGAGAAGGTAGCATGACTGAGGGAAGTCTACTACAAGAAACTATAGCAACAGGAAAGAAGCCTAATAATCAGACCTGGGACTGGAGTTGAAGAAGCATTTCTTTGGGCAGATGCCTGCTTCCTTCCTTCCTTCCATTCATCGCACTGATTCTGCCCTTCATAAGAATGCAGTTGACCACAATGGATTACTTCTATTAGAATCTCATAAAAACGACTCATAAGGAATATGTTTACTTTCTAAAATAATAAATAAATCTTCCTTTGTATTGCCTAGATACTCGGCGTCCACCAAAGGCAATTGGAGTACTGCTAGTATGCTTCTTTCCCAAACATGGAAAGCTCAGCACAAAACTTTAATGGCTACAGCAATATTAGCACTGCTAAATCATAAACATTTATGCTTTGCCATAATAGTACAGCTTTATTTCTGTCAAATTAATGTGCAGATAAGTTTGCATTTAAATTAATCAAAAGGTGATTTCTATATACTGCATAGAATTATAACTTCCTTTTATCTTTATCTTTTTTTTTGTTTGGTTTTTTTTTTGTTTTTTTTTTTGCAGTACTAGGGATGGAACCTAGGGGCATTCTACCTCCAAGTTACAGCCCCAGCCCTATTTTTTATTCTTTACTTGGAAACAGGGTCTCACTAAGTTGCGGAATGCCTCACTAGGTAGCTGAGGCTGGCCGTGAACCCGGATCCTCCAGTCTCAGCTTCCCAAATGCTGAGATTACAAGCGTGTGCCACCACGCCCGGCCTGAAGACTTCTTTAAAAATCCAGATAATCATATTGTGATTGAAATATTTGAAGGCTATTCCAGCACTTTATTAATGTCTATTGCCTAAAATAGGATTTTATATTTGGGACATTTTGTGGAACGTATAAAAGATATTTGGGGAATACGCTTTTGGTGGGATTACAAAAAGTGCAGCCACTTTGGTGACCAATTTAGAGGCTCCTATGAAGAATGGGAATGAACCTACCATATGACCCAGCTATGCCACTCCTAGGTATCTACCCAAAGGGACTGAAACCAGAATATTATAGTAATACATGCCTATCTGTTTATAGCAGCACAATTGACAATACCCAAATTATAAAACCATCCTAGGTGTCTATCACCATATGAATGGATTACAAAATTATGGAATATACCCACAATGGAATTCTATTCAGCCATAAAGAACAAAATTATGTCGTTTTTCAGGACAACAGATGGAACTAGAGAATATTATGCTAAGTGAGATCAGTCAGTCACAAAGAATGAAGGGTCGGATGTTTTCCCTCATATGTGGAACCTAGGGAGAAATTGAGATACAAAAAGGACTCCAGACAAAGGAAGAGAAACCTGAGTGCAGTGATGGAGGGGAGTCTATGGGAGGGAGGCAGGTGGGAGAGGGAGGTCTGATGAAGAAACACTTCAATCAAAATGATGTTCATACACAAAATTAGCAATGCCAATCGATTTTGTGCATGGGGACGGGGATGGTGGGGGCAGGGGAGACTCAGCAAGTGCTGTGTGCATGTATGACTCTATTGTTCTGAACTTCATCATGATGTATGACTACAATGCACCAATAAATTTTTTTTAAAAAAACTCTTGTTTTATTTTAATTATCATCATAAAAGGAAGTACTTCTTTAAAAAAAATCTGATATATGTATTGTGCTTGGAATATTTGAAGGCTATCCCAACACTTTATTAATGTCTATTGCCTAAAACAGGATTTTACCTTTCAGACATTTTGTAGAATATGCAAAAGATATTCAGAAACCAATTTGAATATATTTTTCTTGTATTTACTTCAGCAGAATATTGCCTTCAATACCTTCAACCCTTACAGCACTGTGTCCTTATCTGGTACGTAGCATCCTGTTTATAGTCAGCATCCTTACAAACCCGGGGGTATTGTACTCCGCACACCACAGCAGCAGGCACGTGTGCACCGACTAACATCCTGTGAGAGAGCGTCTGAGTTTCTAACATCATAACACTGTGTTCTGTGAACGCGTGGGAGAATTCTCTCACAGGAGTTCAAACAATTGGCCATCACACCTTTTTTGAAGTTCACAGAGATCTTTTTAATTTCCAAAGATTTCCCAATAAAGGAACAATAGAGGCTAGGATTTTCACACAAGCACTCCAACCTGGTTAGATGTCAACAACCACAAAGAGCTATTTGGTTGTAAATTAACATTTGTGCTATTTAATAGCTTTCACTGGAGATCTGAAGAGAATGAAAGAAAAAAATGGAGAGGCGATGATCTAATTTTATTGCTCTTCATTTTTTTTCTCACGCCAAGCAAAGAAACTCTTATGTTCACTTAAGGTGAAAATGAGAAAAAGAAAAAAAAAATGAACATAAATGTTTTTGAAAGTATTTTTCTAATATGAATTTCAAATATATCTCCAAAACCTATTCTCGTACAGATATACATTTCCTCTGATTCCCTACACTTACTCCAATTCAAGCACAAGTTGTTCCAAAGCCATATTTGGGACATGCAAAAAAATAAAAAGTAGTTGACTTTTACAGTAAGTTATAAATTATTTAGAAAAACTTTGTAGTCTTTAAACCAAGAAGCTAAGTGAGATTATGACTCTGATTAAAAAAAAAAAAATGCTCCTTTACTTACGCATTTTTCCCCAGTGTGTAAAAAGTCCAGTTGTAACTTCTGCCCTCTCAATACTGAGTCCAAGAAACAAGAAGTCACAGACCTGCACTGAGAGGAAATAAGTCATCGTTACTCTAAAATTAAAGTACCTATTCCTGCCTTACAGTTTATCAGATGTTTGGTCCGGATGCTAATTGTTTTAAAACTGTCTAAACATAGTATATTTCCTAAAAGGGTATTCACAAACTAAACACTTGTTTCTAGTGACAACATCCTAAATTTTATTAACATAGCAAAGATAAATGAGTAAACAGGACAGTACTCATCAGCATGTGTATTTCCCTGGAAAGTTAAATTTGTGAAAGAATACGATTTTACTGTAAATTATTAATTGTTAGCCACAACAGATTTATCTGATGCTTTTTTAATGTTTGTTTTGTTTGGGGGTTTCATTTTGTTTTGTTTTTTGGTACTGGGGTAAACCCAGAAACAGTCTACCTCCGAGCTATATCCCCAGTTCTTCTTAGATTTTGTTTTGAAACAAGGTCTCACCAAGTTTCTGAGGCTGTCGATGAACCTGCCATCCTCCTGTCTCAGCCGCCCAAGCACTGTGATTACAGGCTTGCACACCACCGTACCCAGCCTGTTTCTAAATTCTTGAAGTAAACCATACTACCCTTCCAATTAGACATAAAATTAACTGTTTTTATGGTTACTGATAAGACAACTTCTGTATCAGTGAACAAAGACTTATAAAATTGATCAAATAAATTTTAAAATTACCTCATTCATTCTTTCAGAACCCTGTCCCTTATTACTTCCTACACAAGCTTCTGGTTTGGTTTTCGTAGTGAAGAACCACTTTTAGTGATGGAAACTTGTCTATGCCATGTTTATTTTCTCAAGGTTGTTTTCATATTGTAAATTATAAAGAATCTACTTTTCTGGATTGAAGTTTTTGCCTTTGGGGATTACACCAGCTTTGCTCTATTTTTTCCCCTTTATTTTTAAGGTCCCCATACTTTCAGCCTCTTCCTGAATGAAGAATAATTATTTGACTGAAATTTATTTTCAGCACACAACCAAAACTTCTTTTGAAGAAGTTCAAAATAACACAGGAAATACTGGTGGGCTAATGGCTCAGATTCTTACAGATATTTAGACTTACAGAAAAAAAAAATAAATGGATCAGTGTGTGGTAAAGGCTCTTAAGATAGTTTTTAATGAAATAGAAATCAATTGATCCTGCAGGTAAACAGCCATCTGGAATGTATTTTGGTAAATTCAGCAAAGTCCCATCTCGTACTTTGGAGTCGTCTTGAGGAAATGATCTTTCAAGGCATCGATTGTGCAAGGGCAGCTGAGTCACTTAGGAAATTATGAGCCTGAATCCTGTTAAGATGCCATCGGGTCCAATAAATATTATGCTTTTTTTTCTTCCATCTCTTTCAACACATCTGCATAGTCTTCTTGGTTTGAAGGTCACCCAGCTGCCCTATGAGTAACCGCTGCTAATCTTTCCTGTTATTGATTTTGGTTTTCCTCTTTTAGCTTAATAATCCATGTAGATTTTGGCCTTTTGTTCACTGTGGTTTCCTATATGACCTGACAAGGCAATTGTCACACAATTTACAACTTAAGAGTATTGCCTTTCTTTGTTTTTTAGGTTTTTTTGTTTTGTTTTGTTTTTGCAGTACTGAGGATTGAACCCAGGAGCATTCTACCTCTGAGCTACACCCTCAGCCCTATTTTTTATTCTTTATTTTGAAACAAGGTCTCACTAACTTGCAGAGGTCCTCACTATGTAGCTGAGGCTGACTGTGAACCTGCAATCTTCCTGTCTCAGCCTCCCAAGTACTCAGCCTCCCAAACCACCATGCCTGTCAAGGTCTAATACTGAATAAAACAACTCAAAAGGATTGTTTTTATTTGTTTGTTTTCTAATATACCTTATTTTCTTTCTTTTTGTTTTTTTTTGGGGGGGTTAGTACTGGGGATTGAACCCAGGGACATTCTACCTCTGAGAGACACCCAGAGTGCCCCCCCCTTTTTGCTTATTTATTTATTTTGAAACAAGGTCTTGCTAGGTTGCTGAGGCTAGTCTCAAATTTGCAAACTTCTTGTTTCAGCCTCCCAAGTACTGGAATTACAGGTGTGTACCACCATGACAGGCTTCCTTATTTTCTTTTATTCATTAATAATGGTTTTGGTATTCAATACAAGACTCTAGGTCCTTCACCTAGACCATAGAGATATTGCTAATTGGCAAAAGGCTGATTCTTATACCTGCCATTAGGTCATCAACTCGCTGAATACTCATTAAGTACACGTTGTGTATGCTGTACCAATGCCTTGAAGATTCGTACAAAGGTAGTCAAAAACATTGTCCTGCCTTTGAGGAATTGCTGGACTCTTTGGCATAAAGAATGAGTAGTATTCGTGCTTCTTCCCCTCTGACAAGCTCTTAGACTCTACCCATATTTCCTACTCTTTTGCTCAGCATATTTTGTGGGGATCTATAATATTTCCCACTAAGGACAGGAGGACATAAATTAACTGTCAAAATGTCT
Source organism: Graphiurus murinus (assembly GCA_004027655.1). Classification (NCBI taxonomy): domain Eukaryota; kingdom Metazoa; phylum Chordata; class Mammalia; order Rodentia; family Gliridae; genus Graphiurus; species Graphiurus murinus. The sequence goes on from PVLC010028108.1 coordinate 17,499, forward strand.
GTTTCTGGTTTCGTAGCTATTTTCCTTTGTTTTCTGGATATATCCATGTCTATGACTCTCAAGCTTTTCAAAAACTGCAAGTTGATATACATTTTCCAACCCCTCCATCTGTACCTTCTACAAGCCTGTCTGTGGCTCACAAAATCAGGAAATTTGGAATTCTCTTTCTCACTTACATGACATCATTAAGACCTGTCCAGACTCTTTCTAAATATCTTGATTGCAATTTTCAGAGCCCTAGAGCAAAGTGAATCATCTTTCATTTTAAGTTCTAGTGTAGCCTTACTTATAGATCTCTGTTTCTACTGTCTTCCCTATCCCATCCACCTAAGTTATTATCTGACTTATTTTTCTAAAATTCAGATATGATCACTCACATATTCTCATGGTTAAATTAAATTCCTGGTGGCCCCCATGCAAATACAGAATAAATTTCATAAATCTTTATCATATTACAAAGTCTCTGACTTAGCGACAGCCCATATGTATTCCCAGCCACTTTCCCCATTCTCTTCTTTCTGACAGGCTACACTTGCTTTTATGCTACAGAATATCAGCTTTTGGAAATCACTAGAATTAGGCAGAGCTTTATAAAAATGCAAACTCTGGGACCCTTGCTCCAAGATTTTTTTTCAGTAGAACTTGTGAACTACACATTTTCACTTTTCTTTTCTTTTCTTTTTTTCTTTTTTTTTTTTTTGCGGTACTGGGGATTGAACTCAGGGGCATTCTACCTCTGAGCTATACCCTCAGCCCTACTTTTTATTATTTATTTTGAAACCAGGTCTCACTAAGTTGCGGAGTGCCTCACTAGGTAGCTGAGGCTGGCCATGAACCTGGATCCTCTGGTCTCATCAGCTTCTCAAATGCTGGAATTACAAGCGTATGCCATCACACCTGGCTCATTCTCACTATTAACTTGCCCTAGAATATACACTCCAGTGGACTGAGGAGTTTTCTTTTCAACTCTATTAAATGAAAAATATTGAATATACAAAAAAAGCTTACATAATTGAACATCTTAGAAACCTTCATTACCTAAAGCCAGTGATTATATATTGCCATTATGGCTTTCTCTATCTATTCAGAAATAAATTTAGCTACACACTTTCTAATTTCATAAAATAAGCACAGCTAATGCTTTCAATTATGTAAAAAGATATGACAAATATAACTACTTGGTCACAAAGGTGACCCATAAATGATCTTTAAAAGGCTAATTGGAATAACTCATAAATGATTTAAAAGGGTTAATTGGAATAACCCATAAATGATTTTTAAAGGGTTAATTTGATTGTGTGTCTCCAGTCAAAGAAGATTATATGAATTTTTTTTCCTGAATTATTTGATAGAAATTTGTATACATCTTCTGAGTTTTCTTATGGTGGGAAGTTCATTAAATGTTTATATAGTTTAATTGAAATGAAGGGCACATTAGATTAATTATAATACAGTTAGAATTATAAGAGTTGAAGTGACATGTAATTAAGGAACAATCTGAGAGGAAATAATTCAGGAAAAGAAAAGAAAGCTGATATGTTTAGAAATGAGTTTGAATCCAAGTCTTAAAGGAAACGGTGTCACTCCACACAGCACAGAGGAAGCCTCTGTTCCACAGATGCAGCAATCTCTTCTGACCTTCGACAGCTCTCACACAAGTACAAGATCTTGTTTGAAAAGGAGAACCTGTGACAAATAAGAAAGTTGCGAGTGTTGAGAATCACTTCTGCAGACACGCCATAAGACGATGAGTTAATTAACGGTATCTTGAATAAGAGATGGCAACCTTTTCAAAATACTTTGTGTCAGACCATAAAATGTAATGTGAAATTAAAATAAGTTGTCAATTTGGGTTTTCTTTTCCTTAACTGATTTTTTTCATAATATCCAGGTCTACATGTTTGCTTGTGACTGGTACTGCAGACCCTGCTTTGAATGGGGAGGCAGAATATTAAGGATCGACCTCCAAGCTGGGTAACTCTCTGTCACCACTGCCCTGGGTTTGGTTTCTTCTTTTAAAGAAGCTGATTTAGAATCAGTAGTTTATGCTGGGCATGGTGGCGCAATGCTCATAATCCCAGTACTGGGGAGGCTGAGATAGGAGGATCGCAGGTTCGCAGCCAGCTTCATCTACTTAGTGAGGCCCTCCACAACTTAGTGAGTCCCTGTTTCAAAAATAAAGAATAAAAAAATAGGTTTGGGGGTGTAGTTCAGAGGTAGAATTCCCCTGGGTTCAATCCTCAGTACAAAAGAGTCAGTAGTTTATAAATTGGGGATTGAACTCAGGGGCATTCTACCTCTGAGCTATACCCCTAGCCCTATTTTTTATTCTTTATTTTTGAAACCGAGTCTCACTAAGTTGTGGAGTGCCTCACTAGGTAGCTGAGGCTGACCACGAAACCAGATTCTCCAGTCTCAGCCTCCCGAATGCTGGGATTACAAGCGTGCATTACCACGCCCGGCTTATAAACAACATTTCAATGAATATGTTTGTATATGAATTATTTTACACCAATATATATAATGGAATAGTGCCCCAGGAGTGGAATTTGGGGGTCAAAGAATATGTGCATTTGTAATTTCGTAGGTCTTCCCCAATAGATGCTCTGCCAATTTACATTCTCAGCAGGGATATATAAAAATGTAAAGAGCTAATGTTTTTCTACACTTGTGCCTACTTAGTACATCATGAAACACTTTTATATTTGCAACTTGGTAAATAAAAGGTATCAGTGCTATTTTATTTTTCATTTTGCTAATAAGTGATTTGAGTCTCTATATAAATACTCATTCCTATTCACGGAGCAGGTACATTCCTATTCAATCCTATTTTTCTTTGAGTCATACTAAATTTATGAGTTATACCTTACTAAGAAATGACCTATTTGATATTGAGCTTTTTCTAAGTACACATATGTTTTTCTTAGATAATGTCTTTTTGAGCTAAAGTTTTCTTCATCTTCATCTTACACATACCACATGCAGATAACTTCTGGATTTTTTTTTTCTTGACAATATCGAAGAGGTTCTTTTCTAACTAGTTTTTGTCTAAATGACAAATACACACACATATTTACATATACTATAGTTCTTAGTTTTCTGTAAACATGGTTTCCTATTCTTTAAATAATTTTTGTCAGGATATTGGCAGTTTTTAAATTATTTCAGATACTCTATATATTGAAAAAAATAGGCATTTTTTGAGTTAAAGATATTCTTACCTATTTTGTTATTTTCTTTAGGCTTTGTTTATAGTGGTTTCTACCTTTTCTCATCAAATTATTTAAATTTAACAACTTATGTTTTAATATCATCTTGGTATTATATCATACTTAGAAAGGCATTCCCTCAGCTGGGCTCAGTGGCACACACCTGTAATCCCAGTACTTGGCAGGCTGAGACAGAAGCATCACAGGTTCAATCAAGGCTAGCACTCACTAATTTAGCAAGACCTTGTTTCAAACTTTAAAAAATAAAAATAAGCCAAGTATGGTGGTGCATGCCTGTAATCTCAGTACTTGGGAAGCTGAGACAGAACGATTGTGGGTTCAAGGCCAGCCTCAGCAACTTAGCAAGGCCCTCCCCAACTTAGTGAGAAATGTTTCAAAATAAAAATAA
>PVLC010028109.1:0-21237 GCA_004027655.1 Graphiurus murinus
GTACCTTCTTTATAGCTTCTCATTTAAACCTCAAATATGAGGTAGACATATGAAACCACATTTTATGGATCAGGAAACAGAGAAATTCAGTACTAAAATTATTGACCTAGTAAGTGGCAAAGTCAGGATTTGAACCCAGGTAGTCTTACTCAGGAGCTTGCACTCTTGATCACCATACTATATTGCCTCTTTAGATAACAATGACTTCCAACTTGTCAGCTATTTATGTTCCTGTGCATAGCATGCCTTTCACTGGAAGTACTTGATGTTTTCACTCTCTTGTTTAGGGTTAAAGTCTGCCTTTGGCCTTTTCTGGTGACATGCACATGGGCAGAGCGTTCAATGTCTCTAACTTTCTTTTTTGTTATTAATATGAGTAACTACTTCTCAATGCTGGAGAAATCACAAAGATGATGGATATGGATATGCTAAATAATCATGACATTTTAGTGGGTATGTTGTACTCTAGAAAAAAATATATTACACTACGCATCCAAATGCTTTGTGACGATATGATTCTAGACTGTGCTTCCCAAAAGCAGGCACCTGAAGATCCTCATGTCAGACAGGAGTTTGAACTCTTCCGCATTCCAAATAAACAAAATCATTTTGCTCTATTACTAAGAGTTAATTTTTAAAAAGATAAGAAACCTTAAAACAGCTAAAATTTCTGTATTCTGTGATCTATAACTTCTAGCCAAAGTTCAAATATTATATGAACATAATCAATTTTATAGCATGCTAAAGAAATTTGAAAGTGTTAATTAGTTTCAAAGTAAACTGCCTTTTAAGGAACTGTATACTATACAGGATTTTAGCTTTTGACAAAACTTAATTAAAACATTTATTTACAAAATGCCATGATGTTGGACAGAAAGAAAATAGGAAGGGGGCATTGACGACTTTCTTTTTTTCTTTTGGGTCACTAATCTGACTTGATTTTATGTATACACATAGCATCTCAAAATATATATTTCAAACACCTCATTATTAATATCAATTGCAAAAAAGTAAATCCTAAAAATACACGATGTGAGTCTTTCCCCATATACTTGTTCCTGTTTCTTCAGCAATGTATTCATATATTCAGAAATGGTGCACATTTGTAACCCCAGTACTTGGCAGTCTAAAACAAGAGGATTGTAGGGTTGAGGCCAGCTTCAGCAACTTAGCAAGACCCTGTTTCAAAATAAAATAGGGCCGGGAGTATAGCTCTGAGGCAGAATGCTCCTGGGTTCAATCTCTAGTACCAAAAAACAAAACCTTATTGAACATTTATTAAACCTCAGTGGCAACTGCTATAGAAACACATACTCAATCTAAAAAATGAAAATACAGAAATGTACACATAATATTTTAATATACTTTCAGGTTTTTGCAGTCTTATACATAGCTTTATTTAATAGCATAAGCAAAACTACATGTCTTAAATTTTAAATGATATGTTCTGACTGTAAGATTAATACACATTAATATATTAATATACATTAGGCAGAAAATTAAGATGAAGAAAAAGAACTTATCTAGAATACTGATTGAAATCATCATTAGCAATTGGTCTATTTCCTTAAAATAATGTTTTTTTAATTTTTAAAAACAGTAGTGATTATTTTGTATGCTCTCTTTCTTAAGTATAACTAACACAGAGTAACTCAGAGGTTTTACATCAAAAGGAAGGCAAGATAGAGTTAATGGCTGATAACTGCCACAGCTAGTCAAATTAAAGCAAAAAATCATGGTTCAAGATACTGAATATATGTTTATATATGCAGAAATTGATGACTCAAGCATCTTGCAAATTTTAAAATAAGAGAAAAAGACATTTTGTTGTTCCACTCAATTAAGAATTGACAAAGAGACAAAGGCCTTTCTTACAGGTCTTCTAACTTAAAGTGTTAACATGAGATGAAACAAAGAAATTTGGTTAAAATTTTCCATTTTTAGTGCTGTAATCTTCTCTCAGTAAGTTTGTTTGTTTGCTTGTTTTGTGGTACTGGGGATTGAACCCACAGCATTCTATCTCTGAGCTATATCCCTGCCTTTTTTGTTTGTTTTGAAACAGGGTCTCCCTAGGTTGCTAAAAGTCTATATAAGTTACTAAGCTTGGTCTTAAAACTTTGAATTTCCTCTCTGGGCTTCCCAAGTGCTGGGATAACATGTGTATGTCAACACCCTCAGCTCAGTAGGCTTACTTCTTAATGCAGCATATTGGGAGATTATCTCTGGGTATTCAGCAATACTTTTCAAACTTCAATTAATACCCAAATCTCTGCGGATCTGGTTCAAATGCAGGTTCTGATTCAGTAGGTCCAAACAGGATCTGAGATTCTTCATCTCACAAGCTCCCAGGCAATGGGGATGCTGCTAATCCAAGATCATGGTCTCTAGCTGGCTCCAGCAACTCTTTACCCATGCAGAGGTTACGTGTTCCCTAGTATTTTGTTGGGTATGGTACCTAGGTCCTGAGTCAGCAGTTGCTCCTCAAAATAAGAAAATGTGTCTGTCTGCTTTCTCATAGGTGATTGAGAAAGATTTGTTGCATGTTAAAAAGTTATCTACAAGTCATAGATTGATACTGTATTTTCGTTTTTATTATTTCATGTATTTTCACAAGCAGGTTAGTGGGGAATTAGGAGAAGGAGCATCAGGGACAACTAACTAGTTCTTCGTTATTTAAAAATATGTTATGTTTAAAAAAGAACATAGCTTAACATGAATTGTTTCAATGGTCAGCAGTACAGAAGTTGGGAAGGAGAAGCTGCTAAATAAACTATAAGAATAAGGATCCCCTATCCCCTGCCCTGCCGTATGCAAAACTAATGTTTTGTTCCTATTTCTTTCAAAGCAAAGTTTTCAAATGATATTAGCAGCCTAAACCTGCGCTTCCGACAGGTGAGTGTAGACATATCCTAGGAGAGTCCATGCCTGGGGCCAGGCACAGATGGCTGTCAGTGATCCTGGTTGGCATTAGAAACCTCCTGCGGCATGAGAACCAGAGCAGAATATAATTTAGACCATACTGCAAACAAAATCAAGTGGGAGATAATTTCACTTTAAAATACATTCACCAAAAACAAAAATAAACAAAAACAACCTATCAATGTGGCATCATGTTCCCCTGAGGCAAATGACCAGGTCTATCATCATCCATTGGTTTCAGAGAGAGCTCTGGGAGCTAGGATAATTAACTATTGTCCTGCTCAGAAGCAGGGGAATTGGTAAGAAAGCCTCTGAGAGTACCAATCCTGTTATTTAGGAACTGGTTACTGACTCCTTCAGGAGACACTGGAAGCCAACATGTATCAGGCTTTAACCCACTGTCAGCCACACTAGAATGTTACCAAAGCAAAGTCATTTCTTCCAATACTTGGAAACTTCCAAGTCTTATGACCCTAATCCTTATGGAAGTCATCATGTAGTATTCTGTTAGCATGAAGACACTTTGTAGAGAATCTTAGAACTTTTATAGGTAACTGTAGTTCTTGGTAAATTGACATGGATTTACTTTTACATGCAGTATTTACAAAAAAAGATATAGAATTAAAGGCCATAAACTGTCTTGCCAGATTATTTTGCCTTAATGGTTCTAGACAGATTAATAAAACTTTGACTTTGTGAGCACCCTAGTTATCCAGAATAGTGTTGACTGCAAGGTTCTTATTTTAACACTGTGTGCTGCAGGCCTGGATGGATTATACCCTGTGCATGATCAACTTTCAAAGAACTGCAATACAGATCCTAAGCTCTATTGCTAACCCTTATCTGTCTGTCTTTGAAATGCATAGGATGAAAAAGAAAAAAATTTGGACAAGAGATTGAATAATATATTACCAACTACTGAAAAGAAGAAAAAGCAAGAAGAGCCAAGCTCACCTACTGATTCTAGTTAAAAAAAAAAATATTCATTGAGCATTGAGCAGGGGTGGTGATGTACACCTGCATACCTGCATACCTATAATTCTAGTGCTTGGAAGGCTAAGACAAATAGTGAGAACCTGTTTCAAAATAAAAGGGCCAGGAGTGTATTTCAAAGGTAAAATACCAACAGTGAAAAAACAAATAAACAAACAAAAAACAATTTATTGTTCACAGAGGAGAGATATTGTTATGAGATATTACAGGTGCTGTGATGTATTTCTGTGTGCTTTGGACCAGGCTGATGTCAATTTCCAGGTCAGAATCTGTAATACATAAATGTTGTAGCCCTTGGGTCTCTGTTGTACCCTTTTAAAGATGGCTTCTACTTTCCTTCATGGAATTCAGTAGCTAATGACTTTGTACTTGTGATTCAGTCAAATGAATTCCCCTATCTTTTCTCCCTTCCCCCATAGACTACAGAATTCCATACTAACAGAAACCTTTTGTTTTCCGCTTTGTAATACACATTACTTTTAAGTTTAATTTCTTATATGTAGCAGGACCTTAATAAATATTCATAGAATAAATTTTAAATGAATTTTGGAGTCTATAGTGTGTGTGTGTGTGTGTGTGTGTGTGTGTGTGTGTGTGTGTGTGTGTTACTACTACTCAGGGGTATTCTACCTCTTAGCTACACCCCCAGTCCTTTTTTTAAGATTATTTTTTTGTTTTGAAACAGGGTCTCACTAGGTTGTTAAGAGTCTCGCTAAGTTGCTGAGGCTGGCCTTGAACCTGCAATCCTCCTGTCTCAGCCTTTCTGGTATTGGGATCACAGCTGAGTGCCCCCAAGCCAGGCTGTATTTTTTTACGTGTACACTTTTCTTCAGTTAACAGAAGTTCACTGACCCTCTGATAAACACATTTTCTTAGGTACAGTACATATTAGTCATAGTAATCGTATATTTAAACATTAATCGTTTTCAAAGGAGTATTGGCTTTATTTGTAGAAGTGATTTCTCATTGTCCTACTATTTCATGCTAGACAAGCAAATTGCTCTTATGTTATGAACAGTAAGAGAACAAAGATTCCCGATTAACACAATTAATATCCCATACAAACAGAGAATTAAAAGCCAGATATGTAATCAGGTACTTAAAATATTCTGTTACCTGTTCAACCACAAAGTGAAACTCCCTCCATTAGTAATATATTTCATCCATTAGCCCAACAATTATATTAATGGAAGCACAATTTAAGTCACATGAATACCTAACGACTTATTTTTTAAATTTACACATATTTAAAAAGTAAGTAGACAGTAGGTAAGTGCATCTGTAAGCAATGAATAAATAACACAATTTTTATTTTATTTTTCATATGTTGTAACATAACATTTTCCCTATAAGAAATAGAAGCAACTCATCAGACGATATCAAGGTTTATTTTTTAAACAAAGCGCTCAGATACTAAAAAACTGAATACTTCATAAAGAAAATAGGTTGTTCTCTCCTAAAATTGCCTCTAATGTTAGCTGAATATTAATAAAATCCATAAACCATTAGTACATTATAGCTGCTTTGTTCTGAATTACATAGACCTTTTATGTTTATTCCTCAGTGAAAATGCATAAAAAAATGAAATCCACTCTAATTGTACTCTCTGAAGATAGCTGGTAAAATCATTTCTAGCAGCTATAAATCAATTGTAGTATTAAAATGACCTGCCAGGTGCATCTTCTGGGTATCAGACTAATTAAGGGAATGTATTAATTGCAACTATTCATCAACACCACCAACGTTGTTAGGTAACCCTTACAATGAATCTTTTTACCATATTATCTAGCAATAAAACTCCAGTTTTATAAAATGTGAAGAAAAAGAGAGAAAGCTAAGAGAATGGTTTCTGCTTGTGCTTCTACATTTCAAAAAGGTCTTACATAGAACTACAAAATGTCCAGAATAGAATTTTATTCTTGTACAAAATCTTGAACTTACTTTTATATTTGGTTTCTATTATATTTATTATGTAAAATATGTTTAATATGTCCTAATTAACTAATTCTGGATTTTTAAACCCAGTTGTTTTACTTTTTATTAAATTAACTGCTGACAATTTTCTATTCCATATATATGTGTATATATATATATATATATATATAATGTATATATGTACCCATAACATTCTGTGTATAATATATACATAATTATTCTGTATATTATATATATATATGCACAAGTATTTGTGTACAAAACACTCTATAAAAGTACTGTGTGTATACATACATATATATGTGTGTGAATATATATATATATATATATATATATATATATATATATATACACATTTCCCCAGATGGAAGTCAATTAAGCTATAATGGTAATTAGTATCAAAAGAATGTCAGAAAAATGTAGGCTTTGCTCTTAAATAGTAAACTGAGTAGGCTTTTGAAATTAATTGCAAATGACGGCTATATCATTACATTTCCCATTCCTCAAAAGTGAAAAGAAATATAAGATCTAGGAAATGGTTACAAAACAAGAGAAGCTTTTTTCTTTCTTTCTCTCTTTCTTTCTTTTTTTCCCTATGAGCTAAATTCTTAGATAGTAGTAAGTGGTTCACTAGTTTCAGACTGTTAATTTCTTTGTCATTATGATAATGTTTTGTTTGTTCATTTAGTCTGGTTCTTTTAATACTCTAAATAATATGTGACAAAATGACAAATTCTGCCTCTCTGGTATAAATCATTGAGAGACACTGAATTGATCCTGAATGTTCCTGAAAAGCCAGTTCTAAAACTGTCCCAGGTTTCTTAAATGTGGTTCCATTAAGATCTGGTCTTGGCTAACTGGTCCTTTTTGAAGTATCCCTACCAGAAATCTATTCAGTACTTACAGTATTCCACGTCCACAGCATCAAGAGTAGATATGATGTTTAAGTCACCCTTATTGCCTTAGTGCATATGATCATTCTATGGTAAAAGTGGATTCTCTACAATCACTGGAATAGGTAGCTCCACTCAGCAATGGTCTCCACAGCACAGGGAGGTACAGACACTAATGGGGAGAACTTGGCACTGGTTGGTATTGCTATTTGGCCAGACCGACCAGTCCCAGGCAAAGCTTGTGCTGAGAAAAAGGAAGTTCTCTCCTCCTTCCTACATGGTTGAAATTTCTTTTTAAGTAGAACAAGAAGAAACGTGTTTAACAATTTCCCTAAGGCTAAGAAGGATCTATTTTCTCCCCTGAAATAAGCATTGTGGAGATAAGAATAACAGGCCATGTTTGAAACTTCTTGGTAGGTAGACTCTTCAGCTCAGATATGGAGAGGCAAAGTCATAAGCCCCATCTCAGGAACTAGAGCTATAAAATCACGCTGGTTGTCCATTTCTGAAGGAAATAAAAAAAGACCAATGAGACAGACATCCCCACCCCCTTGTAATAGCAACAGGAGCAGAACGTTAGGCTAGAGTGGCCTACAAGAATGTCTTTGGTGACAGGAAGCTCTGCTATTTGAGCAGCCCTGCTTCATCAAGCAGTGCTGGCATCTGAACAGTCCGCAAGTCAGTATCAACTTATTTTTTTTTTTTTTAGGTACTGGGGATTGATCCCAGAAGCATTCTACCTGTGAGCTACACCCCTACCCCAATTTTTTTTTATTTATTTATTTTTTTATTTTCAAAGAGGGTCTTGCTAAATCACCAAGGCTGGTCTCCAACCTGCAATCCTCCTGTCAGCCTCCCAAGTAATGGGATTGTAGGTGTGCACCAACACACCCAGCCAGGAACGACTTTAAAAGATAGTCATCTGGGTTCTGAGAAGGAGAGGGAAGAACACTGGTTTAAATTTAAAACAGCAAATATTTAGACTGCTCTATTTCTATAAGTGGTGTACTAAAGAGGGCTGAGAAGCAACTCAATCCCTGTTCATTTGGATTGAACTCTCAAAGTTAGCTCAGGAGAAAGAAATACACTATTCACGAACACACACACACACACACACACACACACACACACACACACACTCTCCCTCTCTCCCTCTCTCTCTCTCTCTCTCTCTCTCTCTCTCTCTCTCTCTCTCTCTCTCTCTCTTATTGGTGCAATGTAATTATACATCATAGTGAGATTTAAAGTGATACAAACATACACACACACACACACAGCATTTGGTGTGTTTCCCTCTGTATACCCACCCTCTTTCCTGCTTCCTTCCTCTTTGTATATATTAGTGAGACTGCAGTGAAACCTTGTATGGACATAATCTTAACTGACCTGTTGTTGCCTTCCTCAAAACTCGTTTTTTCCTCTCCCGGGCCCCTCCCCATATCCTTTTCCCACTATTTTACTGTTTTCTCTCCTCAAAGCTAGCACCATTTATTGATTATTTACTGTATCAGGTACCGTGATTATTAATACTTTGAAAATATCACTCATTTATCTTTGTTTCATCTTCATCACCATCCTAGGTTGAGGGAACTGATATTCAGCAAAGATAAATTACTTACATGAAATGATAGAATTACTCATGAAACTAGGATTTGAATCGAGGTCTGTTTGATGATAAACCCATGCATGCTATGAAGCACTAAATCCTACATACTGTTTCTGAATATCTTTGTAGAGTTTGGAAACATCTCAATGCCCAAGTAACAAACATGCACATATCAGTATTCTCTCTCACCCTCTGATTGTTGTGAACTCTTCTCTGTCCACCAAATATTCATGTTTTCCGAGTTTTCTGTACATTCCTATACTCTTCATTCCAACAATTTAAAATGTTTATACCTCATGAAGGTGCTGCCAGCAAGATTGGTGCTCCCATTAAACAAAAGTTAAATTATTTTCCATCACTGAAAAAATAAATACAAATTTTCAGATAATTGTTTGCTGCTCACCTGGGTTATTTACATCATGTAATTTTAGGAATACTTTTATTTCTGGGTATCAGAGAATAAAAATTGATATATTCATAATTATCATATGTTGAGCCTAAGAAAACTTGCACAGCAATAAAAAGTAAGCATGATATGCTTTTTGCTATTCAGCTTAGAGCTAGATGTAGTGGCTCAGGCTTGTAATCCCAGTATTTGGGAAGCTGAGACAGGAGGATCCCAAGTTCAAAGTCAACCTCAGCAATTTAGCGAGGCCCTTGGCAACTTACTGAGACCTTGTTTAAAAAATTAAAAAAATAAGCCGGGTGTGGTGGTGCATGCTTGTAATCCCAGCATTCGGGAGGCTGAGACCAGAGGATCCGGGTTCGCAGCCAGCCTCAGCTACCTAGTGAGGCACTCCACAACTTAGTGAGACCCGGTTTCAAAATAAAGAATTTAAAAAAATAGGGCTGGGGGTGTACCTCGGAGGTAGAACACCCCTGAGTTCAATCCCCAGTACCGCAAAATAAAAATAAAAATAATTATAAAATAAGGCTGGGGTGTAGCTAGAGGTAGGATGCTCCTGGGTTCAATCCCCAGCACCATGCGCACGCACACACACACACACACACACACACACTCACACATACTCACATGCATGTACACGTGCACACACACACTAAAAAAAAAGTCAATTTAGAACAAGGAGAGGAGCAGGACAGCAGTGAAATTTACACCATCAGGACTTCAGTGACAGCTCCATGACTGTGGGAACTACCTGAAGATAAAGCACTGTCCTGAATATAGTTAAAATAATTGAATACTGTTTTCAAATATGTATACTTCAAGAAACAAAGAAAGGTGCCGGCTTTGAAGGCACCATTCACTGACAGGGTCAATTCACTTACTGATGCTAATCAAGAAGGGTAGGGCAGAGAATGAACCAAAGGCACATCAAGCTATGGAATAAGTGTCCTTGTATAGTTCACTTTGGATACAGGGATGCTGTGATAGTTATCTTTCTCTTGATAAGCTCAAAAAGAAAAAAAAAATAATTTCACCATTTCTGAGACTTATTCACTTCATCTTTATGGATAATATTGTAGACACTATGCAAAATGAAATAGATTCAGTTCAGAAAGTCCTCAGAAGCTATCCAATGCTTCCATTCAGTCCCATTCCTTGGAATTCTCTATGCTGGGAATAATGAACTCATTTAAGCTGGCATCCTGCATGGCTCTCCATCTTTCTGTATATATATATATATAAAAGTACAATTATCTGTGCCAACATTCAACCTTCTAAATATATTTATTCTTTACCTTTGACACAGTGCCCATCACACATTAATTCTTTTAAATGCATCCATGGTCAGGCCCGTTCTTCATTTATCTGATGTCAACCAGCATTTTCAAGATATTTTTTTACCTCTGCACTCTACTCCATCTATAGGTAAAGAATTTTTTTTTTTTTTTTTTTGTCAAGCATTTTGATCCTGCTACTTCACTTCTCTGGGTCAACTCTAGGGCCATAAGCCCTCTGAAATTCAAACTACAAGTCCAAAGGAAAGTGCTGTTTTAAGCAGCATCCTTTAGAAAAGACTCTCCAGTCTTCTCCAGAAAGCTAGTTTTTTGTTCATTGCTAGTACTGTACCATGAGCAGAACTCTATTTTATAGCACTTTGTATTCCAAGAAGCATTGGTTCATAACTTGATGCCTCATTAAACTGTGAGCACCTTCAATGCAGGAATCATGATGTATAAATCTTATAAATCCAGCACCTAGAATTTTGCTAAAGAGACACTCATTGAGTATTTGTTGAATAAATGGGTGAATATTTGTTGCCATCACCACTTTACACAGCTAATTGTATGTTACTCCTCCGCTCAATCCTAGCCAATGAGTCATGCTTAAATGTCTTCACAAATTCAGACTAAAATTATCTTGCCTCAAGTTAGGGCACAACATTCTCTCTGAACATCAACAGTCTTTCCCCTTCTGTGAAAAGTCTGGCCCTTTCAAAGCACTGATCAATTTTAGCCTCATTCCTTTTGGAAGTTTTTCATCGAATTAATTCCACAAGTCACTTTGCAACACTACGTTAAGGATGATGATGATGGTGGTGGTGATGAAGAATACCATTACCTAAGAGTCTACAAGGTTAATTTCTTTATGTCTATTATTTTTTATCTTTACAATAGTTTAAAAATGTATAAAATGAATGTAAAAAGATCCCCCATTTTACAGATATAATAATTGGGACTGAAAATGGAATAAATAATCTGCTAGCTCTTTTTTTTTTTTTTTTTTTCACTAACTAAGAAACAGTCTAAGATGCCCAGGTTGGACACAAATTTGAAATCCTCCTGCCTTAGCCTCCTGAGTACATGAGATGGCAAGCATGTGCCACCATACCTGGTTTAACATGCAATCTTGTATTAAAGAAAGTGTAAGGGCTTTATAGTCTACTCAATCTCTTTTCAAATTCTACCTTGACCATTCATGACCTTTATGACTAAGAAATCTAACCTTCCATTGGCTAATTCACAGGGAGAAAATATGAAGTCCAGTAATTCAGTTTCCTTTTCCTTGTTCCCACCCTTATTGTTTCTATATATAGTCATCAATAAAAGTCTTTTATGAAAGTGAAGTTTGTAACCGTTTATGTCTTCTCTCTATGCACACAATGTGAAGAGAGTAGATTTTGTGCTTCTTTGTCACCCCAAAATACTTACCAAGGTAAGTAACATTTAGTGCTCTTCTAAGCACTGTGCTAATATTTTTTTAAATTAATGACTTGTTGGAATTTCTAGTTAATCATGTAGCAACTATGTAACTAGACCTACTATTCTTACTTTGAAGAAAATAAGCTAAAAAAAACTGTACTACATTGAAAGATGAGACTTTCCTGACAGAAAAGTGAGAAAAATAGTTTAGAAATTGAGCTGGGCATGGTGGCTCACACTTGTTTTGTTTTGTTTTTGTTTTTTCCAGTACTGGGGATTCAACTCAGGGGCATTCTACCTCCGAGCTATACCCCCAGCCCTATTTCTTATTCTTTATTTTGAAACCGGGTCTCACTAAGTTGTGGAATGCCTCACTAGGTAGCTGAGGCTGGCCGCGAATCCGGATCCTCTGGTCTCAGCCTCCCGAATGCTGGGAGGCTGAGACAGGAGGATCACAGGTTTGCTGCCAGACTCAGCTACTTAGTGTGGCCCTCTGAAACTTAATGAAACACTGTTTCAAAATTAAAGGAATAGAATACTGCTGAGTTCCTTCCTGAGTACCACACACACAAAAAGAAATGGTAACATTTTCATTTAGTTAGGGGAGGCTCTACCCGGGTAACAGCATTTAAAATGATTTTCTAATGGAACCTTTTAGTATATATCTAGATGATTGTTTCTCATCCTGAAAATCACATGTGTAAATTTGACAACTTCAATTTCTTAATGTAGCTGCACACTGGTATCTTTATGCTTAGTTAAAACTCTTCGCAGCCTTAAAATTGGAACCAAATGTCTCCTGTCAAGAAAAAGCTTCAGCACTTAGTAATATAACCAAATGTTACAATTTATCTTTGACTGCCCTGGAATTTTCCTGTCAGGGTGCTATTTCTAAAGGTATGGCGACATTCCTTGGTTCCTGCCTCTGACAGTCAGAAGGGGCTCCTAGAAATTATTGATCAACCGTGGCCCTGCAGTGAAAGCCTGAATGCCATTCAATAACATCGCTCGCCAAGAAAGTGAGACGTTGCAAGTTGTCCTGAAATTCCCACCACGCTGGTTTCCTTTAAGTTCATTGATGCCTCAAAAGGAAGCCTGAAAGCAGAAACTCGACTGATGTGGATGGCAAGAGAAGGAAATGCAGGTGGGATTTAAGGGTAACATCAAGAAAACATTTGTTAAAAAACATAAAAATCTCTCGGGTGCTCGTAGGCACCCTCCCTAACACTGCTGCTCCTACAACACCGGCTAGCTGCAGTCCTTTATTCTCCGGTCTTCTCAAAGGGCTACTGAGACACAAGCAACAACACAACAGGGAGTACTTATGTCAGCCCCCACGCACATTTCTGTGAACTGAAATATGAGGTGTGGCTCAGTAGACCTCACTAGTGCCGGGCTCTACATATTTTATCTACGTGCTCAGTCCCTAGAATTGCTCTCCTATTACTACCCTGATTGTAGCAAAAAACTGTAAATGAAAATAGGCTGGAAGATGAGAGTATGAAGTCAGAGTGGA
Organism: Graphiurus murinus; assembly: GCA_004027655.1. Taxonomy (NCBI): domain Eukaryota; kingdom Metazoa; phylum Chordata; class Mammalia; order Rodentia; family Gliridae; genus Graphiurus; species Graphiurus murinus. The sequence continues at coordinate 12,968 of PVLC010028109.1, forward strand.
AATTACAGGCGTATAAAGTAGCACCAAGGTGCCTAGCTGGTCATTTGACCAGCTAGTAGTACAGCTAGTAGTACAGATGTCCTTCCCTGACAAGGGAGAGTAGTCGGCGTCCTCCCCAACTCTACAAATAGGAAATATACACCAGAAACCTGAAAACCTCAAACACCTGGCTTTCCTTGTAGCAACTCCACAGCAGATGAAGTTCCTGAGGTGTTGTCCACCACAAATAAAAGTCACTGTGTGCTGAGGACTTGTCCAAGCTACCATGATGCAAAGAGCTAAGGATTTCTCATATACAGTCTATAGTATCAAACCTCACTGGTGGGAGCAGGGATGTAAATGATCTCGTGCTTACACATAAGGCTACAGGCCAAGCTTACCTGTGAGCACTTTCCTGAAAATTTGGAGAAATATTGATTGTAATGTTCTCAGAAAAAAATAACTTCTAAAATTTAGGAATAGGTATTCTGTGGGAAAAAAAAATGATGCCATTGACAATATATTTGGAGAATTCTTTATTGAATCCTGAAGACATATGATAATAATGTCTTGGGATATATTTTTCATGGAGGGTCATTCCATAAAGCATAGTTTGAAAATCACTGTTTTATTCATTTATATTATAGTAGATATGGTAGGTTTCAGAAAATTCTTGTGTCCTACTTTTCTTTTTTCTTTACGTTTTCTTCATTTCATTTTCATTATCAAACCAAAATTCTAAGTACACTCAAACTCAGGTTATGCCAAATAATACTGAGGACCACTATTTTGAAAGATAGTGTTTGAGTTTCTTTATAGGGTTGCCCTTAGAATTTGTGATTTAGATACCAAATAATTGAAAGCTCCTAAGAACTTGAAATACTAAATCCCTATGCTAGAGAACAAAATTAATCCGACTGGCACTAGATGTTATTTTTATTCTGAGATTTACATACCCTTTGAGTGGTGGTATAATTTTTGTTAAGTTTATCTATGCTGAAAAATTAACACACTGCAGTTAACACTATTGCAGCATAAGCTACAACGAAACTTTATGGGCACAAATTCTGCCCAACTTTTACCAATGTGGGTATCTCTACTTGGAATGTTGAAGCAAAACAAGCTTTGCATTCAGCAAAATGCTTCCAGTATATAAAGATAATTCAATCTTATCTACTAATTAATCACATTTCTTCCATTGTGGTTACTTTCCATTGCATTGCTTTCTAGCTACCTGGATCCATAACTTTTTGTGTCTTTTAACACCAATTGGTGAACTTAAAATACTTGATGGGCTGGGAATGCAGCTTAGTGAAAAGAGCACTCTTACTTAGCATGCTAAAGGACTTGAGTTCAATCCCTAGCGCCATTTAAAAAACAAAACAAAACAAAAACCAAATAAACAAAACCAATAAAATGCAATGCCTCAAGAGTTTATTTCTGTCCTGAAACTAAACAAGCAATTCCTCATTCTCTCCTAGTACACTTTAAAAAGAATCTGCCTTTAGTCATCTATCTCTTGCTTATCCCTTTCACCTTTTCTCTCCTTGCTTCACTCTCTTGATCCATCAGCTGCAGCCCAGCCTTCTGATAGCTATACCTTAAAGTAATTTTGGACAGAAGCAAAAGGCCCTGGAATCCTTAGTAATCCGCTTCAGATCCAGCCACTGAGCACTGGTTAGGCTCCTGAACAGCCAACAGTCTTTTCAGGCATCTACCCTGAAAATTGAAAACCTGTTAGAGCAGCAGTGGAATAGCACGAGCCCTGAAACAAAAATCATACAAATAGAAAAGAAAACGTCCTTTCGGTGTTAAGTTAAGGCGCCTCTGAAACAATTGAAAGCAAGATAGGCTCTTGGTGATCTCTATTGATGGGTACTTAGCAGCAGACTGGTTATTTTGCCTGCATTTCTGGTGTGTCATTAAGCCTCTGCCCTGAAGGCCAAGCAGCTTACTGTACTGCAATGGAGCGTCCTGTCTGAGAGCGAATAGCAAAGCTGAGATAATGCATGTTTGAGATTTTCTCATGGAGCAAGCAACACAAGCAGAAGCATCCCAGCCCAGCAGTGCCTGCTACTTTGTTTAAGGGCGAGAGCTCTGCCCGCTCTGCTCTTCTCCTTGGAAAAGAGAAAGCCATAGCTTCACCCTTGCCCCCTCTTGGACTTGCCATCTTCTGAATTACTTTCCTTCCCCAATTTTCCCACTACTTTACTATCTTCACCCATGCCTGACTAAATCACAGCAAGTCAGAGTGTTCGACAAAGATCCATGGATATGCAAAATAAAGATTTCTGCTAAGCCAAGTTTAGAATAACTTCCCCTTGCTGAGATCATCTCCCAAATTATTCCCAGGGTTCAAAATTTTCATTTCTGCCCAATGCAAGAAATTTTTTTAAGCAGATAATTTTATTTTTTTTTTCTGCACCAGACGGCCAATATTAACAGCTTCTAATGTGCTGAGTGTAATGCATCCCCAGGAATTCAAGTCATACCACACTGCTCCTTCTTAATATACTCCTCTCTTTTGCATCTCATCTTCTCTGTTTCTCACGTTACAGTCTCCCTTGACTCCCTTTCATTTTTCAAGTGTCTCCCTCCCCTCTCCTCTAAAATAGATTCCTTATCTGGCCATTTCTGGCCACCCTGCTACCTCCTAACAAGGCACATTTCCTTTCCCATTTCCGCTTTGTTCTTCACCCCAGCTCATCCCCTGGTCCCAGGACAACCAAGCTCTGTGAGATTGGGACAAGGAGCAGGAGCAGGAAATTTAACAATGGCAGAGCTGTGACAAGTTAATTCAACTCCTGCTGTTAAATTAACCAGCGTTCCAGCCGAGTTAACGCGTCACCCAGTTTCAAAAGGTTAAGCTCCAAGCTTAATCTTATTCATCATTATGAACTCTTCAAATTGGCTGAAATATTTAAAATTCAGTGAAATGAAAGGACCGCAGGAAACATTTAAGAGCCAACTACCCGGTCTTCAAAAAATGGAGAAATAATCTACAAAGATTAGGAAAAGAAGGCTTCAGAATGGGTGAATGGAGACACTTGAGAACCAGGTTAGAGTGAATAATAAAAGGACATTGAGGACAAGGGCATCTTATCTTCCCACTATCGTGGAGAGATTCAGGCGTTAGGAAGAAATTTAATGGAGCACCCTGAAAACGCTTGTCCTATCTCATCATAAGCAACAGACCAAAACTGAATGCTAATGAAAAGGGCATGTGGGATAATACCCACTGAGCTCTCTGCTCCTCTTTGACTTGGGACACAGATGGGAGGTGGGTCACAGCGTGCCCCCCACTTATCACTGACTGGGAGGGACATCACGGCCCCCTGTGTGCTCTCTACTTAGGCTTCTGTGACAACAGAGAACTCATGTGAATCTTGAGAGAAGGAGCTAAGCAGCAGAAAATAATGCTAGAGGCGCTGAGCCTAGCATTTCTTACTGAGCACAATCTTTAGTGTACAGTACCCTTAATAAAGGTTAATTCTAGTCTTATTATTACTTCTATAACACTTGTTTGGTCACAGACTTCTGCAGATTTTTGAACAGCATAACAACCGAGGTGAAGGCAACTGGTATTTCACATATATCCTTTCCCCCTCCTCCTTCCTTTTAAAGTCCAAGGACCTGTTTAAAACCTTCTTGCCCATGTGTATGAGCTCCAGCTACCAATCCTTTACCAGATCTCCTCATACAAATGGTCACATTTTGCCCAAGCTAGTCCTCATGGCTAAATCTCCTCCCTTTTCCCATTTGCCAGTTACCACATGTTTTTCCAAATTGCTTCAGGGTTCACCTCTTGCCTCAGAAGCCTTTTATATTCAGATAATCTGTAATCATACTTCAAATTTTTAAAAGAAAGTTTCAGACTTTACAATGATATTGCGGAGTCAGCTGCATCTTAATATTTTTCTATATTATAAGTCTCTATAGAACAAAGACCAAGCTTGTCAAATGTGTGTGTGTGTGTGTGTGTGTGTGTGTGTGTGTGAGTGTGTGTGTGTGCGGTGTTACTGGGGACTGAATCCAGGGGCATTCTACCTCCAAGGTACAGCCCCAGCCCCCAGCCCTTTATCATTTTTTACTTTGAAACAAGGTCTTATAGGTTGTTGAGAGCATCACTATGTTGCTGAGGCTAGTTTCAAACCTGTCATCCTCTTGTCTAGCCTCCCAAGTAGTGGAATTACAGGTGTGCACCACCACACTTGGCAAACTTGTCTATTTTTAATATATTTTTGGCATGCTTAGTACAATATTTTGCATCCCTTGAGATCCTAATAAATATGAGTAAGTCTTTGGACATTTGTATATGCTACATCTTAACTTTGTGCCAGCTTTTCTTTCTCCCCTATCTCTTTCTATTTCTTACACATACTCACACACATATAAACTATAACGTTAGTCTTTTTTTTTTTTTTTGTACTAGAGATTAGATGCACAGGCTTCCTAACTCTGAGCTACAGTGCCAGCCCTTTTTATTTTGAAACAGGGTTCAATAAGTTGCTGAAGCTGGCCTTGAACCTTCGATCCTCCTGTCTCAGCCTCCCAGGTATTGGGATTACAGGCATATGCCTCCACGCCAGTCAAGATAGTCCTTTCAATTCATATGCTGCCACTGATTGTTCTTTCTGTTCTAATTACATTGACAAACATCTTCGATCTACAGTTACATAGTAGTGAACATTGTAGGCAGCTTGCCTTTCTTTCAGCAGGTATGCCTCTAGTGTCAGCCTACTAAATAAGATGCTGAAGGTGACTATTTTTCAGTAATAGTTACAACACTGTCTCCCACACTAAATATATTTATGCAGTGGGAACTTGCCACTCTCCCATTAAGGCTTGGTGGTCAATTCACTTCTTGAGTCTGTATCGGCATTTTATAAGATGACATGACTGTAACGTTGTATGACTTCTGAGGCTAGGTCAAAAGAAGGCCTGGGTCTATGGCAAGTTATCTCTCCAGAACCCCCATGTCAGGGTACACCCTGCATAAGCCAGCCATCATGCTCCAAGAAGCAAATCCAAACCAAATGGAAAAGCTATACAGAGGAGTGCTGCTCAACGTTCCCAGTGAGTCCAGCCTCTGAATCACCTCAGTCTAAATGCCAAGTTTATTAGTGCAGAATCACCAAGAAGATTCCAGTACCCAGCCTTTGCACCATCCCTAGATATTCTAGTTCCCAGTAGAGGTCTGGACACTGAGCCTCTAAGATAAGATACCCCTACTATGCCTGATCAGAATTAAACAGTAGGTATAATTAAACAGTTGTCTAAAGACAACTAATATCCATTTTATTAATTATTTTAAATCAGGAATTATTAAATATTGTTAGATGACTTGAACTTTTATGGAAATTATCAATGATCACATTATTTTTCTTCCCGAATTCATTACAATATTGAATTATACTGATAGATTTCTTAATATCAAATCAGCTTACACATATAAAATAAATATCACTTAGTCATGATGTATTGTTTTTAGATACACTATTGGATTCTCTTAACTATTACTTAATTTGGGTTGTTAGCATCAATATTTGTAAGTGATATTGGTCTTTGGTTTCCTTCTTTTTTTTTTTTTCAGTCTTTACCAAATTTTGTTGTCAAGGTTATACTTGCTTCATATAAAGAATTTGGAAGTTTTTTTTTTTTCTCCCCTATCATCTGGAGCATTTTAAATAATACTAGGATTATCTTGTCTTTGTAGCTTTGTGAAAATACATAAGCCTAATACTTTTCTCTGTGAGATTATTTTTTATGAAATTTATTATTTTTAAACTTCCTATATCCATCATGATCAATTTTGATAAATTATATTTTTCAGGAAGTTAAACATATATTTTCTAGGAAATTAGACAAGGTAACTAAATTCATATACATAGGATTGGGCAACACTCTCTCCTCTTCAAAATATATCTTTTGTTTTGATAGTGCTTCATGGTCATTTCTTATATTGTATATTTGCCTTTTCCAATTAATTTTCTAACCAATTTACTCTTTCTGTTGAGTTTTTTAAATCACTTTTTTCTTAGTTCTATTGAGTTTCTTCCTTTTCTTGATTTCTCTTTTTTTGGGGGAATGGGAGCTTTTGTCATTATTTCCCCTTTGCTTTTTAAATTTTTAACTGGATATTTTCCTTACTTTTTGATTAATTATTTAGTTCCTTTATCATTGCCATTCTATTGACCTAATTATTTAATTCTTCTTATAACTACTTTAATGGTACCCCAGAGACTGCATTACGTGCTATTTCCATTATCATTATTTTTGGATGTGTTTCCATTTTGACCCAAGAATTGTTAATAGGGACTTTTCTAGATTTATACGTAATTGGAGACTGTATAAATTTTTTAATTAAATGCCTCTTTTTCTGCATTTGACCACAGTATATTGTCCATGCTACTTTTATTTTATAGAAGTAAATGAGGTTTTTTTAATGAATTGATACATAATTAGATTTGGCATATAATCAAGATTCATGGTACACCTGAAAAGATGAAATTTTCTCAATTTCCAGCTTAAAAAATACTCATAAAATTAAGCCTATTAATTTTATGCTGTAAATCTTCTGTAGGCTTATATAAATTTTATAAATGGACTGAAGTATCATGTACAAACTCATATTTTAAAGAGTATTTCTTTGCATGTTCTATAGTGGCTGTGTTATTTGGCACACATGTACCCACAATAGTTACATATTTAAGTTGTAGCTTTAAGTTTTATAAAAAGCTCTTTTTTGTCTTATTTAATGCTTTGAATCTTGCACTTGAGGTTTACAGTTATGAAGAACATAATCTATATTTTGTTTTTTCTTTAATTTTTTTTTCTGGTATCTTAGACCAAAACCATAGACTAAGGTTAAATACTCACAAAGAGTTGAAGTAAAGGGTGGGGAAAGTGAAATAGGGAAAAAGGTAAAGCCAGTACATTCAAATTATATAGGCTTATGAAAGTAGCTACAAATAACTGGTTTTTAACACTTAAGAGCGGAAGAGACTTACGAAATGCCTCAGAATTACTCACCCACCCAGGGGATGAAGTACAACAGTATTTTTCCATACACTTCCATTTTCCATTAGCCAAGGATGTATTCACAGGTGTTAACTCCCCTATAGTTTGGAGTTGTTCTTGATTGTTGAGCCCATGGTGCTTTCCATATGTTGGAAGAGGCAGGTTCACAGTAGGGCACTGTCAGGTTCTGACAGGTGCAAAGTGTCCTTGGTACCTAGGGCCAGAGTGGTAACTAGTTAGAAGAGAACCTGAAAGTATTAGATGTGAGACACAAAGGTATTCAATATATAATTCATGCCTTTGCCAATTGTATTTATTTTTAGTGCTTCTGATTCACTTTTTTTAAGATAATGTCACTTGCAAATAACAAGTGTGGGGTTTACTCCATAAACTAGTGGTTTAAATATTTTTCAGGTACTGAAAGTGTAGCTCTATGGTAGAGTGCTTGCTTAGCATGTACAAGGCCCTGGGTTCAATCCCAGCACTGCCAAAAAATTAAAATAAAAGTAAAAATGAAAATAATTTTAATAAATGATTATTTTCATTAACATGGACGGACATATTTCATGTCAGCTCATTATACTATACTAACATTTGTACACACATACATTTATAATTTATTGTATTATATTTATATATTTTGCCATATGTTTTCCGTTTTCAGTGTCTTTTATATTCTTTTTATAGTTGAGAAGACTCTTATTTTTCCTAATGATTACTTTTGTGCTCATTTTTAAAATATTATCCTAATTTCTTTCCATAAGCTTCTCTTATTTGTTTCTTCAGCTGGAAATAGTGATTTTTTTTTTACTCCAAAGTATTATTTCGCAGCCGGGCGTGGTGGCGCACGCTTGTAATCCCAGCATTCGGGAGGCTGAGACCGGAGGATCCGGGTTCGCGGCCAGCCTCAGCTACCTAGTGAGGCACTCTGCAACTTAGTGAGACTCGGTTTCAAAATAAAGAATAAAAAAATAGGGCTGGGGGTATAGCTCGGAGGTAGAATGCCCCTGTGTTCAATCCCCAGTACCGCAAAAAAAAAAAAAAAAAAAAAAAAAAAGTATTATTTCATGAGTTTTTTTTTCCTATTGAAACTTTCTCACTTCTCCTCTCATATTCTTTTTAATTGCCTCATCTCTACTCTGTCAAGCACTTGTAGGAATTATAATACTTAAACCATACATATACCTATCCAATGTTTTCAATTTTTCACTACCAGTGAATTCACCAAAAATTCCTCTAGCAAATAATAATTAGATAATGTTTACTCCATA
>PVLC010028110.1:0-21199 GCA_004027655.1 Graphiurus murinus
CTGGTTCTATTTCTCTGGCTAGCCAATAAAAGAACTTTATCCCCCTGACTAGAATGACTGACTTTGTCATGAGAAAAGTGACCAAAGTGACCCATATTGGTCATTTTAAGTCCCTCTGAGATTAGTTCTTTTTTTTTCCCTATTATCGACTATTTGTTTATATATTTGGAGCATCTGATCACATGAATAGGGTTTGCCTGAGAAACTAATAGGCTGGTATCACTCTTGAATCACATAATCTCTTTTCTTTATATTATTCTTAAGGAAGTCTGGGTTGGGACTGTCAACTACAATACAGGATACTGATAAACATAGCAATATATGAAAATAGTAAAAATATTGTAGTTTAACTTTTTTATTCACGTATATTTTCATCTGAAGAAACTAAATTTAAAAATTAGAACTCTCTTATTCTTATATATAAGTGAATTAAGAGACTGGATAAAATTCAGTTAAATACATAAAATTGCTGAAATTTGAATATTTGGGGCCTACAAAATTTTTAATTTAATATTGTTTAATCATATAATTTAAATTGATAAGTAGTCACTTTTTATTTGGTTAGATACTCAGTTACTTATAGATTTACTTATTTATATCTGCTTTTCTACAAATGTTTGAGCTCATCATTTTTCTGAATATTCCAAAAGGATGTCTATTTCTACAATAAAATTTCTGTAATGTTTCTTTTGTTTACCAGGTGTAAAGCAGTATATTTTAGAAACATTGCCACAACTTCAACATAAATGCCAATATAAATAAAATTGAAGACCTAATTTAGAGTATCGCTTATCACATGATATTAGGATGATAAAAAGGAGCCCATAGGTATATCATTTAGTTCTCCATTATTCTGTGAACATGTTTTGATTTCATTTTCTCCAACTCCAATAACATGGTATTTTAATTCAATGAGCTTTCTGCCTGGCGTAGTGGCACATGCCTGTAATCCCTGTACTTGGGAGGTTGAGACAGAAGCATCGCAGGTTCAAGGACAGCTTCAGCAAATACTGAGATTCACATTAACTTAGTTAAACAAAACTACATATGTGATAAACTGGCATGCAAATAAGAAACAAAAAAAATAAAATCGGGTTGTGGGTGTAGCTCAAAGGTAGACTGCCTCTGGGTTCAATCCCCAGTACCACAAAAAAAAAATGAGTTTTCTTATATCTGTCTTATATCTGTTAACCTATAAAAACTACATATATAATTTTAAGGAGCTATTTTGCACATGAAAATAGCTTCACATGAAGAGAAAAATTATAAAATGTTGATAATATATAATATATTAGCTGGGCTTCTTTTCATTTGTAAAAAAGTATGCTTAAATATAAACATTCCCCCTTTTTTTGGTATTGAGGATTGAATTCAGGGGTGTTCTATCTCCAAGCTATACCCCCACTCCATTTTGATTTATTTGTTTTGAAACAGGGGCTTGCTATGTTGCTGAGAGTCTTGCTAAGTTTATGAGGCTGGCCTTGAACCTGCAATCCTCCTGTCTCATCCTTCCAAGTACTGGGATTACAGTTATGCACCACCACCTTCCCTGGCTAAACATTTACTTTAAAAATGGAATTTTGCCCTTTGTTGTTGTTGTTGTTGTTGTTGGTGGTGGTGGTGGTGTGTGTGTGTGTGTGTGTGTGTATGTGTGATAATGAAGATTGAACCCAGGGCCCAGAGGAATTCTCCTTCTGAGCTATAACCCCAGAACTATTTTATTTTATTCTTATTTTGAAACAAGGTCTCACTAAGTTGCACAGGGCCTGGTTAAATTGCTAAGACTGGCTGCCTACTTGTTATCCTCCCGTTTTAGCTTCCCAAGTACTGGGATTACAAGCATATGCCATCATGCCAAGCTTCGTTTTTTAAACAATTTCTTCTCTTCTTTCAATATCCTGATCTGTTGTCTCTTTCTGTCTGAAATATGAAGATGTCATGATGAAGTTGCATCTCCCCATTGGAAAAACAAAGAGAATTTGAAGGAAGAGGGAAATATACACGTGAATACTAGATCTCTACAGCTCAGAAGTATATCTATAGCCATTTATATACCCAGAAAAAAAAAAAAACAGGAAGAATTTTTATGTCACTATTATAACATGAATAAAAGGGTCTTTTAATTTTTAATCAATTATAATGTGTTTAACATAACTTGTTATCCCAAGTGAAATTTAAAACTAGAATTGACATACACAGAAAAAAAAAACTGCCTACAAAAGGGTACATTTTAAAGATTTTATTTTACCAGACCAAAAAGAAAATACAAGAAGAATGATTTTATTTTCATTGAGGTGAAATATACATAACATAGAGTTGATTATTTTAAAGCATTCAATGAAGTAGTATTAAGTATGTTCTCAAAGTTACACAATGACCACAGATAACATATTCTAAAACATTTCCATCACCCCAAACGGAAAGCCCTTACCTATTGTTTCAGTCAGATATTTTATCACTGTGAACAAAATACTTAACAAGCAACACTGAGAGGAAAAAGGGTTTACTTGGAGCTCGGAGTTTCAGAGTTCAGTCCAACTCCAAGACAGGAGGCATCATGGCTGACCTCTAGGCTTTGGTGGAGGAGAAAAAGCTGCTCTCGCCTCATGATGGCAGAGAAGTAGAGAGAGGGGGGTGGGCCCCAGGGACAGGCATATCCCTGAGGCCTCACCTCCGGTGATGATTAACCTCCTCCATCTCATTCCTACCTGCCTCCATGGGGAACATAAGAGATTTGGAGGAGGAGCATTCTAAATCCAAACCATACTAATTATGAAACAATCACTCCCCATTTCCCCTGCCCTCGTTCCTGACAGATACTAATCTGCCTTTCTTTCTCTATGGATTTAACTCTTCTGGATATTTAACTGAAATACAATCATACAATATGTAACTTCTGGAGACTGGCATCTTTTACTTAACATAATATTTTCAAATTCATTCATTTTTGTATCAATACATCATTCTTTTGTATGGCTGAGTACTATTCCAATGTAAATATATATATCACACCTTTTAATAGTATTATGCCTCTATATACCAACAATAAGTTGAGAATATCATTAAGTAAAAAATGCACTTAATACATCTAAACTACCAAACATATCGTTTAGCAACACCATATGCTATAAAGTATCAATTGTTTATCCTTGTGACTACTGCGCTAACTGGAAACTATGACCTATTGCCGCTGCCAAGCATCCAAAGAGTATATCATACAGTGTATAGCTAGCCCAGGAGAAGATCAAAATTCCAAATTTAAAATACAATTTCTACTGTCTGTGTTTCATTGTGGCACCATTGTAAAGTTGAAACTTTTCAAACCATCATACATCAATGTCAAAGGCCATCTGTATTTGTTGGAATACCCAGGGGTATGTATTTGTTCTTATTTCTTTGGGGTGTATACCTAGGGGTAGAATTTTAGGTCATATAATAATTCTATCTTTTATTTTTGATGAACTGCCACACTGTTCTCCACGGTACCTGCCTCATTTTATATTCCTATCAATGATGAATGTAGGAGGGCCCTAATTTTTCCAAATTCTTTTCAACACTCTATTTTTCAATGATGGTGATGATAATAATTATAGCTATCTTACTAGGTTTAAAGTGTTGTCTCATTTTGAAATTCATTTTCTTAATGACTAATGATATTGAGGCTAATTTCATATGCATATTGGCCATTCAAATGTCTTCTTTGGAAAAATATTAAAGTCCTTTGCCTATTTTTTAATTGACATTTTTATTTTTTGCATTGCTATATTGAAATTCTTTAGCTATTGTGAATAGTAGATCCTTATCAGATATGTACCTGAAGATATTTCCTTCCATTCTTTGGATCTTCTTTTTACCTTCTTGATATTGTCCTTTGATATGCAAAGTTGGAATTTGAGGTCTCAGCTTGGGAGACCATATTCAAAGGCAGAAGGATGTCAGAATCCTTCAGAAATTCTTCCACCCAAGGCAGTTGGTTGCTCTACCCTGTGAGTGAAATCCTTAGGAAGCCCTGTGATCCAGATGTATAGCAGAGGTGGGCATCTGCTTGTTCAACAGAGTATGTCCATAGAATCTCTCCGGAGTAGATACCATCCAACAAGTTTCAAAGTTCTAATCAAACATGCACCCCTGCTGCCAGAACTCCCGGTTAGAACCTTGCACCAGCCCCACTCTGGGTGCATCCATCTATTCTGTCTGGATAAATCTCAAGTACTTTCTATTTCATCCTACCTTGGGCTGGTGAGCAGAGAAGGTAAGACCTCGTCCATTCAGTCTCAGTTCCAGGGCACTCCAGTCAACAGCATGGCAAGCAACAAAGAAGGAGGAAAGGTTTAAAAAACAGAGCTTTTGCTCTTTCTAAGGGAGTCATAGCCCCCTGGCATAGGGACTAAAACAAACTGGCATGTGGACTGAATATCCACCCTTGTCCACAGTATTGACCACCTCAGTGGAAACAATGATTTCATTTTTTCATCAACTACTTTTCTTTTTCTTTTTTGTTGTTATTATTTTATTTGTTATTAAGAATCATTATTAAATCCAAGGTCATGAAGATTTATTCCTATGTTTTCTTCTAAGACTTTGAGAGTCTTAACTCTTACATTTAGATGATTGATCCATTTTGAGTTAATTTTATATATAATGTGAGTTAGGGAATTTATAACTATTAAGGCATGTCACATGCATATTTAAACCACTCTACATATGGAGAAATAGTTCTTAAAAAAAAAAGTAGAGGAGTTATTTACTGAGAACTGTAGCCTTTAAATTCAAATTTTTTTACTAAAGCAGATTTTGATGAAAGTGTGACTCCTGTGAACCTTGGAATTAGTGTATGCTACTCTAGAATTACACCATATTCAATTAACTAGAGCCATCCAGACTACTGTGTATTTCTGATTTGTTTCTGCAGACCACATTAACATGGGCCTACTTAGTCTGGCAGTGACTGGGCAGTATCTAAGTCTGTGATACATATTTGTTTATCTGTCATAAATATAAAATATTCAAAACTCATGCAGGAAGGTTCAAAACTACACCTGTGATTTCAATCCTTCACATTTATATAGGGATTTGGGTTGTTTTATTTGATCCTATGGTCACCCTCTGAAGTAGCAGAGCAAATGTCTTTTCATCATTTCACACAGAAAAAAACTAAATCTTGGCAAAGGTAAGTAATTTTCCAACGTTGCCGGGTAAAAAGTGACAGATCAACACTCAAAGCCCGCTCCTGTCCTCTGCTTCAGTGTCCCTTCTCTTCCTGCCCTTTCCTTTCTTGTGCTTCTGGAGCAAATTCATAAGAGAAATTTTTCTAAAAAATTGTTTTAATTCATCACTGAAAGTTATGTCTAAAAAGTGATAAAATGTTATAAAACACTACTTTCCCTCTAAATGAATGTGCAACACATATTTATAAGCCTTAACTATAATAATTTTATAACTGAACAGCTGCTGAAACAGTGAATTTTTATGGCCAGTGTTTTGGCATTTTCTCCTAAACATAGTAAAATAAGGTTTTTGGGATACAATTCATCTATATCCGATGCATTTAATAGAAGCATTAGTAAAACGATAAGCAGCAAAAGGAAATTCCATGAAATAAAACCACATGGACAGTAGAGTAAAATCAAAGAATATGCTAATTATTATTTTTACTTATGTATTTCTGGTGATAGTATACAATATCTTAGACTTTTTAAAGAGATAGCAACTATGAAATTTCTTAAAGCTATGTGGGATAGACATTCATCCATAGTTCACATCGAGTCAACGTATTAATTAAGCATCTTTGATGTGGATTGCCCTGAGCTATATATAATGACAGGGTGACAATATGAAAAAAACTTAATGTTACCTTAGTTTATAACCACAGAAAAGCAGCAGACGTATGTACAGCTAGCTAGATTATGAAAGTATATGCCAAGGTCAGGGTGACGAGCTGCCCCAAGAGGTCATGAATTTCCTCTCCCAGGAGGTGTTCAGGCCCAAGCCCAGGCGGGACCTTCCATTCCATGGCATTGTTGTAACAGGGACTGATACACGGCGAGAGAATGGCAGTGAATCATGTCTAAGAGTCCTTCCAATTCTCACAAAAGCTCTAAAATGATACAGTTTACATTTAAAACTATAACACAAATCCCTTTTCAAAGCATTTGGTCGCTGTCGCGTTAGTGTTCTTCTCTGCTCTTGATTTTTCTTTATTCATTATTCATATGAGCTTCTGAAGCATTTTTATTAGTTCTTGAATGAAACATTTTCTCCAAGAGATATATCCTGGCATGTCTTTTGCAATGGGAGTTCCATCTAAGATGCATCCTGTAGTTATTTCTGGTGACTTTCTATTGGTTTTTCATTGAACAGCCCTCTAGCATTTGACAGAGCTGATTCCACCACCGGAAGAGCCTGCAGTCGGTACAATCACATTGTTATTAGACCCTGGATCAAAAGATTGCATAAAAACGGAAATGCGATGTAATTAGTAGCTGAAAGTTTAACTAACAAATGTAAAATAAATCTTAAGAAAATTTAAAGTGTTATTTGGCACTGATCGGAACCATATATAGCATGTCAAATTAAATGGCATCCCAATATGTTAACAATGTGTTTTCTAAAAGGTGAAGAGGTTAATTGTGTTGTAAAAGGAATTTCCAAAAGAATGCATCGTCTACTTTGCATTGAAACTTCAATTTACTGTGGCAGAAGGCCATATTACTGAACTTTGAAGATTCACAAGTAATTGATCAAACATTCTGAAATAGTTTTCCCTAATTGATGGTTGTTGGAGCACCATATATTATTATAATTAGCACCTCTAATTAAATGTAATAAATTAAGGTGACTGTTGTGAGCTAAAACTTTATTATACATTTTAAGTCAATAAACTTATTTATATGAAATTTGCTAGGAGATTCTTTTGATTAAATTTTTAAAAACTGCTCAGCCACATGAAGGAAATAAATTTTAAACATTTTTCATAACAAATTATTATTATTACTCATGTTAATAATACTCATTTCTCAAATTAAGAACCAAATATGTCTTGACAGTTAAGGTAATATGTGGAAAGTTTTATTAGCTTATATAAGTGAAACAGGTTTCCTTTCTTATAAATCTCATAGGTTTGTTTTCACTGAAAGGTTAATTTTTTTTTTTTGAGGTACTGAAGATTGAACTCAGGGGCATTCTACCTCCAAGCTATACCCCTAGCACTATTTTTTATTCTTTATTTAGAAACAGGGTCTCACTGAGTTGTGGAGTGCCTCACTAGGTAGCTGAGGCTGGCTGCGAACCCGGATCCTCAGGTCTCAGCCTCCCAAATGCTGCGATTACAAGCCTGAAAGGTTAAGTTTTAAATATGTGCAGCTTTCCAAGGGGTATAATGGATAGGTTTCACACAGCAGCTAACATCATTAAATTCTCATGCTCCCATATCCCCTTCTTGTCAAAGAATGCATCATCCTTTAGTTTAAAAAAATGCTAAATCAATTCTAAAAGTTTAATAACATGGACAATATTACCAAATGGTGGTTAAGAAAGGAAGGTATCTTAGCCTGTTTCAGCTGCGTAACAAAATACCACAGAACTAATGGTAGCTCAGAGGTAGAATCCCCTGGGTTCAATCCCCAGTACCAAAAAAAAAAATTTTTTTTCTCAGAGTTATGGTGGCTGGAAAATCTATGATCAGGGTTCTCACCAGTCTCACCAGTTCAGGTCCTGATGAAATCCCTTTCCCAGGCTTGCAGACAGCATCTGTGTGTCCCCCCACTCCCCCGCCCCATCCCATGCCAAAGAGAGAAAGATGAGTGCTAGAAAAATGAGTTGTCAATTTTGTTGAGAGAATAGAATTTTTACAAGTCCATTTTTATGAACTGAATGCCCATATATTCATAAAATTCATACTGAAGCCCTGCCTTCCATTGTGATGATATTTGGTGATGGGACTTTTGGTGGATAATTAGGGTTAGATGAGGCTTACTGTCATCTTCTGAGGCTTAGTGTACCACTGTGTAGTAGAGATGATCGATGTTTACAGATGTCCTCAGATAAGCAAAAGATTAATATGAGATTTAGACAAAATTTAAAGTGGCTCTTCTATTCAAAGCCTGATGCATAACACTATTTTAAAAGGCAGAGAATAATTAATTAATTCACAGAAACAAAAATTAGTCACAGCAAATAAATAGTTGACCAAAATA
Source organism: Graphiurus murinus (assembly GCA_004027655.1). Taxonomy (NCBI): domain Eukaryota; kingdom Metazoa; phylum Chordata; class Mammalia; order Rodentia; family Gliridae; genus Graphiurus; species Graphiurus murinus. Next base: position 8,196 of record PVLC010028110.1, read on the forward strand.
AGGGAAGAAGCCACTAAACATTAATTTCCTGTATGGTTCTACTCCTTTTTATCAGTGTAAAATCTTTTCATTGATATCAAAGAAATCTCAAGTCAAAATAGCACAAGCCACAAAGGCTTTGTGCTATTGATTCATGTGACCAAAATGTTAATTTCCTCTTGTAGCTCAGAGAGAGCACGCCTTGGCAGCTCAGATGTTGTTTGTAGAAACTGTTCCTCTCTGAAGTTCTCAGTTCTGCCGCCTTGGTCTTCATTTTCAGCAATGTTCTGTCCTTGCAGCCTGCGTTGGCTCCCAGCTTCTCCCAGGCCTCTATTTTTTCTCATCCATATCGTGCTGAGAAGAGTAAATATCTCTTCCTGCAGCTCTATTAGAGCAGTAAAGATTTCCAGAGATCTCAGGAATTTGTACCCCTCAATCCCTCACTCATATTTGGACTGTAGGCCCTGAATAAACAGCTCCGGACACAGGAAGAGATGTGGTAGATTATCTTTAGCCAATGAGGCTTTTCTCCTATGGCTGAGGAAGGGCTCAGCATCCTCTGAAATACATGGGCTGCTAGGGAAATGGAAAAATCCCAACAAAAATAAAGATATGCTTTTATCAAGAGGAAATGCTGGCTGACCAACAAAATATGCAGACGAAACCTATGTCACATGTACCTTCCTTTCCACAAATCCTCTTCTTACCTTTGGAGTAACTAAAGGCCCTTGTCTCTGTGTCACTGGACCAGAGCATGCCAGTGTCACCACAGTCCCCTCTCACACACACTAGAGCTGAGTAGACCTTGGTATGCATTCCAGTGTCACTGACCTGGGATGATGAAGAAACTGTGGTGACAATCACTGTCTAATGACCATTCTGAGGGGTGGTGAGGACTGTAGGGAGGAGCATTCATGACCTGAAAATGTGTTTTGCAGATTGCAGTGGCTCCCTTTTTAAAAACATTATTTGCATTAAGATCGAAGTCTAGAAAACTATAAATTCCAACTACTCCCTCTTCTGTAAAGACCCATCACCAAAGGTGTTCATTACAATAAGTTGCCTCTCACTCTAGTTAGTGTTCCAGAATCCATGGAAAATAACCCCAAAAGTTGCTGAATATAATCCTTTTCATAATGTACTCCACTGGCTAATTCTTAAGTAATAATTTTAAACATGAGTGGTCTTCTTTCCAAAAGCAGAACTAAATATTAATACAGCCCCTCCTCCACTAGTTAAATCACCTCTCAGAATCCTCTTACCTTTCCAAAGCAGCCTGCAGACTTTAGTTCTTCAGTTGTGTGTTCGGTGGGTTTCTCATTGGGCCTCTGAATTAATTAGCACGAGTCTAAATATAAATTATTAGGCAAATAAAATATGCAAACTGATGAAAAGGTACACTTTATTAACCAGGCATTAGGATGTTTGGGATTTCAGGTTCTCTATGCCAAAGTCATATGTAACATTATTCCACTAAGTAGAAAAGGGGCCATTTCATAACAAAAGGACTGTATTGGACTTTTTTTTATTTGTTTCTGCAGATTGACTCTCTGTCGTTCTTCAGTTTATCTTGTGTTTCTGTGTTCCAGTAGCTAACTCACATGTATTGAACCCATAGCCTTGCCATTCTGATGCCTGGTTGTCATTGGCCACTAAAAAGCACTGGCAGGAAATAATAGGGAGTTGGAAAAAAATGTCATGGAAATTCTTTTCCCAGCTCCCCCTCCTCCCCTATGTTGTTCTATATAACCACACAGCTCTTCCTCAAAAGTAACAGCTCTTCCTCCAGTAACAGCTCTTTCCTCTTATCCTTTCAGACTTAGGGATCTTAAGGGCTCCCATTATGACTTGCTTGGGGTTTTATTGTTTGTATTCCTTAAGCCATGTACCTACTTCATAATCTACTAACTAAATGCACTTCAACCTACCTGCTAGAATATGCCACCTACTTCCTGTCAAGAAAATGACTGAAATCAATGTCAATTGGGATATGGAAGTCATATGAGAATGTACAAGTTATGCTTAACACAAAGTGGAACTAGCATGCCTAGACTAGAAATAAAAATTAACAAATGTGAGAAACAAAGGTAAATCACCAGGAGAGGGCCAACTGATACAGTCCCTAAATCCAAGGGCTTTAGAGTTTTGTTTACAAGGACAAAAATAAATAGAAAATATTTTGAAATAGGATCAGGGCATGTGAAAAAATCAGTGGATGATATTTCTTTTGTGGACTGAAAATGAAAAGACTGCAAGACTGAAAGAAAATTTAGAAGCTCCTAAAGACACCTAGGTAAGAACTGAAATAAGCTGGAGAAAGGGGGTTGATAAAAAGGAAAGTTGGAGAAAAAAGGATGCATGAAATCTCTTGGTGATGGAGAATAAGATACATGATGGTATGGAATATATAGGGCAATCAGACACTTTGTTACCCAAGGAAGGACACCTTTGGGCGTGACATTAGTTCCATTCATATTTAAGGTGAAACAGTAGGTATATACCAGGATTTCTCTTCAGACAGGTTTGTATAGTCTGTCTAAGGATAAACAAAGCATTTCAAGATTGCAAACCTGAGTTCCTTAAGAATAGATTGCTCTTTTATGGGGACAATAAAGTTGAGCAATAAAGCCAATTATGTGGAAATGGGGAAGACAAATTAAAAGGTTATTTTTGGACATAAAATTAGAAATACCCAGCCCAGAGAGCATTTGATAGTATAGGGCCAAACTAATGGTCAGTTGAGAACACAAATGAGAAATATAAATTGGAGCCTTGTCAACATAAAGAATGAATCTACTCGACCAAGAAGATAAATTTCCTCATGGAAATTATCTTCCTTTTCACTATTTATGTCTGTGAGTTTTTTTTGTTTGTTTGTGTTCTCTACTTCAGTCTAAGATCCTTAAGGGATGCCAGCATCTGATTGACGTTCGTACATCACTAGGTTGAGCACAGTGTAGGTTATCTAATAGATGCTAATAAATATTTGTGGAGTTAAAGACTTGTTTTACGTAAACCACCTAATGACACATCTATTACAGTGTCTCTGTCCTGCCGTGGCTTTTCCAGGCCTCATTCTTCACCCAAACTAATCTTCCTACTGCTCAATGTGATTTGCCATGTATAAATGAAGAAGTTTAAGAATCCGTGCCTGGCCAGGGACTAAGCTCCAGCAAGATTCTGCCACTGCTTGAAAGTGAGCCAGAATCTAAATGAACTGTGTTGTACATAAAAGTCATATGTATTGTCTGGACAATTGGGTGGACAGTAGTTTACTGTGGTACTGGCTAAATATTGTTATACATTTAAGTTACATGTTTTTTCTTTTATTTCCTTGTTTCTAGTGACTTTTGAGATGTTTTCAAGATGCTGGGAAAATTTGTTCCTTTTTTCAGTTTAAAATAGAAAAGGAGGGAATTTTCTCATGTACTTGTAGCACTTGGATATCCCAGTTCAATGTTTGACCTTTCGCAAAACAAGTACATACCAGAGCTGTCTACTTGTTCTAATGTTTTTAGCAATTGGTTTTGTAGATATAAGTAATGTCTTTCCTATTCATTTTACTTTTTTAAAAGCAGGGAGCATTTCTTCATTTGTCATAAAGCTTGCTTTCCTGTTCTATATCTAACTGGCTCTGTATCTAATAAATAAATAAGAAGTAGATCCTGATGGCTCTTTTCATTTCACAAAAAGTTACCCAACATTGGAAAAGGTTGCTAGGTGAAAAGAATGAGGTATAGATTTTGAGGTACAGGGAATAGAAAAAAATAAATTAATAAAACATTGTCCCTGACTTCACAGTTATAAATTTTTATGGTGACTTACTTAAGTGATTCTTTTGCCATAGCGCTATATGACAGCAATGAAAATGCCTCAGACAATTTTGAACCTCTTTCTATTTCTCTCCTTTCTTCCTCATATTTAAGACATCTATTTTCAGAGCATGTCAATATTGAATATTCATTAATTTTCAAAGTCCTGGGCTTTTGCCAGTTTAGATTTAGTTGATGTTCCATTACACTGTTGAGCAGATTTCATGGCTCTCTAATCAAATTAGCTCACTTCTAAACACAAACATTTTTATAAGACACTTTCCCAAAGCAATTGTGACTTAGTTCCTATCTTATTTTTTAAATAAAAAATTGAACAGCGGGTTATTAAGTTCAGCACGTTGCCTGCTGTGCAAAGAGACTAGCACACAAGAGTCACAGCCAATCTTCCTATAGCCTGTCTCATGCACACTGGAGATCAGAGCGTTGTTACACTACTAATATTCAAAGCCCCCTGGATTTCAATTATACCTTATTTATGATCTTAGCTGCTCCACTGTTTGCAATGCATAGTAATCTCCTACACATTTGCTGCTTCTACCTTAATGGTTGTGAAGTATCTGCTATGATGCATTTTGTCATTTAATATTAGGTTTACTATGCAAAACACAGCTAAATCTTGACAGACCCCATAAAAACTCATCTTAAATGAACCATTATATTGTATGCTGTCAATGTAGACTAAAAAAATACAGTGCCACTCTACAAAGCTTGCAGAAGCAGCAGAAAATAGTGTGTGATGTAACTTCCAAAAGGACGCCTACAAGTACATATCATGATCCTGACAGGATTTACTGTTATTGTAAACAATCAGGATACAGGGTAAGGATAACTGTGGAAATGCCAACAATTAAAATCTAGTCCACAAAGTTGTTTTGAATTGTTACATGGGATTACATTTTTTACAAGACCTGGATTATGCTTGCTACAAGTTTAGCTACAGAGAAGAACAAGAGGTACACACTGAACCACAAACAAGGCAAAATGTAGCTCATGATGTAATGAAAGAATAAATAGTAGAGTATGGTGGTGATGCCGTGTAGTAGCAGTTAATCACACATCTTGGGGCTCTGGATAAGTGGTGTACTCATTATTCCAGAGGCTTGTGATTCCCTTAAAGGGTTCTAACATATAGGGCTGTGAACCCACCATGTTAGGGCCATGGAAGCAATAAGTTTTGGGTTCTTGACACCTGACAAGGCACTGAAGGTAGGGGTGGTTCCCTATTTAGTCTGTGTGTCCACATTGCCATTAACCTCCCTGTCCAAGAGCTGCTGGAATCCCCAGGTACAGTCTGTATTTTTAATAAATGTGCTGGCAAATCAGATGTGCAGCCAGTCATGGAAGCCTTAGCCATGCCATTGTGACTTGACAGATGTCTGGGGCTCTGCCACATAATGGTCATTTTGTTGATATATTCTCTGTTCCTGACAATTCTTGGTCCAATAAAATTCATCCCCTTACTCCTCAACACTCAGCAACCACTTTTCCTGTTCAATCTAACAAGCAAGTCACTGAAGAATAAAAGTTACATTACTTCTGTAACTCTTTCCCTAGCAGGATCCTACCTTCTATAGGCAATTCAGCATCCTCACTTGAAGATAGGCAATGAATTGCTATATTGGAGTTACTTGTTTGTTTGCTTGTTTATAATATTAAAAGTTAAAGCTTAATTGGGCACGATGATGGTACACACCTATAATCCTAGTACTTGGAAAGCTGAGACAAGAGTATCATGGGTTTGAGGACAGCCTTAGCAACTTTGTGAGTTTATGGGTTTGTGAGACCCTTAGCAATTTAGTAAGACCCTGTTTTCCCTCTTTCAAAATTTAAAGAAAGAAATAATTTTTTATGTACTTTTATTGGTGCATTATAATCTTACAGTCTCACATCATAGGCCTATAATCCCACTACTTGGGAGGTTGAGACAGGAGTATCACAGGTTCAAGACCAGTCTCAACAATCTAGCAAGTACTCATTTTAAAACAAAAACATAAAAAAAAGTCTAGGGGTGTAATTCAGAGGTAGAATGTCCCTGGGCTCAATCTCTAGTACCACACACACAAAATTTCTGTTAAAAAATGACCAGAGATGTAGCTCAAAAGTAGATCATCCCCGGTTTCAATCCCCCATACCAAAAAAAAAAAAAAATTATGTCTCAGATTAATTTATTTCTATTTCCTAAAAAAGAAGTTGGTTTGAAACTGTCAATACATAATATATATGTTGTATATATTATATTTATGTGCAATAGACTCAGATATAAGGGGAATGTGTAACTTGTTTTACCTAAAGCACGAAAGTGAATCTTTATGAGGTAATCTATGGAGTCTAACAATCAGCTTTTGTAGAGAATGGCATCATCTTTAACACCACACCCTCATCCATCTTCCTATCTCAGCTTCTCAAGGACAGATTATTGGGGAGCACCACCATGCCCAGCCTAATCTTATCTTAACATATTTGTATAGTAAATATAAAGAACTATTCAGCAACATGGTCTAGTAAATAGGGACTTGAAATTTTAGGTAGATTTCAAAGACATGAGGATTTCTATTTTGCCATTGATTCAACCTGTATTCAGAAATTAAGATTTACCTTACACTCATTCTTTAGCTGTGCATGCTACATGGCTCGTGGCTTTTAATGGGCATATTTAGAACTCAAAACAGTTTCACTGTATTTTCCAATTCCGGTTTTATTTAGGGTTAAATATTAAAAGCCTTTTTGCTACAAAATACTTAGAAATGCTGGGTAAAATAAAAATAAACATACTTCCTAAATACATAGTTTTGATAATTTTGTTTGAAAATTAAAGATTTTAGGACCCCACAGAAGAAAGCTGCATTGAAGTTTCCATGGCCTTGGGGTACTTCCTGTTCCCAAAAGTCTAGAATTTTGACTGTTAGAAGAAAGGTATAGAAAAAAGCTAAAACATCAGAGTAGAGTATGAGAGATAAAAGTAATCACCTGAATAAAGCTAGGGCATTGAAAGGACTTCAACTTTGATGAGAAGATGAACTAGGGAAAGTCCATCTACCAGAAAAGAATATGACAAGAAACATATCTGTCTTAGAAAGGACTCTTGGTAGAAAAATAAAATAAGATAGAAAAAGAATCTACCCTAAGAATTTGTATCTTAGGCCTGCTTTTACACTGATATGGATTTGAATTTTTATTTCTTGCAAGGAATAACAACTCTCATGTTTAAAATAATAATAATATGTTTCTGTGTTGGTAGGCCCTAAGAAACTCTCTGCTAAGGATTCATAACCACCGAGTCTTCTTATGACACAAAGAAGTAAACCCCAGCTGGGCACAAACTTAAAATACAAAAAGAACTCTGTCAACATGAGAAATGAGCAGAAAGAATATGCAGCTAAATTAAACAGTCAAGGAGTTTATATATCACAACTACTAGGTAAATATTTTGTAATAAACATATGCTATGTTTAGATAAGTGTCCCTGAAAGGTCCATGGATTAATACTCCCAGAGACCACTCCCTGCAGCCAAGTTCTGCCTCCAACATGGCTGCCTTCTCTACCACATGAGGTCTGGGGTCATCCTAAATCCAGACCATAACAAGATTTAATTAGAAAGAATGCCAAATAATTAAAAGATAAACAGATACTATATAAAATGCAACAGAGAGAAACACTAAAAGTTGAAAGGCCTAGAGAATAGAACAAAAAGGTATAGCAACATCTAACCAGATAGCTAGGAAAAAAGGATAGAGATAATGGGAAATATGTAGAACATTAGAACATTTTGGAGTTTTTCAAAAATTAAAAAATAAGTGGCTATTTAGACTAGACTGCACACAGACACTCAACACACACACACACACACACACACACACACACACATTCTCAAGCAAAACATAACATGATAAAAACTACATTTTTATCATGTTATGTTTTGCTTGAGAATGGTACTTTTACTTGAAAATGTACTTTTTATCACATTATGTTTTGCTTGAGAATGGTATCAAGGTGAATAAATTATGCTAACAAATAACCTGTCTCAAAAATATTGCAAGGAATTCTCACAGAGAAAGAAGACATGTTAATAGCAGAGACAAAAACAAGATTATCTACAAGAAGACTCAAATTGGAATGGCAGATGAAGACTCAATAACAACAATGGGATGGGCTTGATGGTGCACACCTGTAATCCGAGTACTTGGGCCATTAGTTAGGAGAACTGAAGGTTCAAGGACAGCCTCAGCAATCTAGCTATACCTTCAGCAACTGAGGAAGACCCTGTTTCAAAATAAAAAATAAAAATGGCTTGTGGTGTAACTCCAATAGCAAAAATACAGACACACACACACACACACACACACACACCAGCAGTGGGAGACAAGAGATTATAGCATAATATATTTTACTTGAGAAAAAATTAGAATTTTAAAACCAATTAAATAATCTTTCAAGAGTAAGAGTAGAATAAAAATATATATTTTCAGTTTACTAAATCAGATTCTTACCACTAAAACCTTACAAATGGGAATTCCAAAAAGATATAATTTAGAAACCAAAAAGGAATATTTCAAAAGGAATATCTAAGTAACAAGAAATAATGTTGATAAAAGACATTTGTATATATTTGAGTAATATAAATAATCATTTATTATATAAAATGATATCAATGTTTAATATATAAGATAAAAATAGGTTGAAATTCTATACAAGATTAACACATATAATGTGTGGGGTTATGGTTATAATTCAAGAGTTCTTTAACCTTTTTATTTTACAGGGAAAGAGTGGACTTAAATTTTGTTTACACTTTAAAGGTAAATCTTTCAAACCGAAGTTGGCTTAAAAAAGAATAATAATAACAGCAATGAAAAGAATGAATACAATCTCAGACAGGCAAAAGTGAACAAAATAAACTAAAAAGTATATAAATAGTTTATTATAAAAATAACTCAAAATACATCAGGAATAACAATAAAAGTAAGTTGACTCAAGTCAAGCATAAGTAAACAAAGATGGTCAGACTGGAATTAAAAATAGAAAATTCTGCTGTATGTAATTTATTACAATTATTCTTAAAAACATCAGTTACTCTTAGAAATATCACGTTTTTTATTTTAAAGTAAACAAATGAAAATTGTATACCAGGAGACATTAAATAAGAGTGTACTGATATAGTGTGACACAGTAGGAATACTGAACCCAATGCATAACGTAACAGCTATATCCACCAGAAGTCAAAACAATCCAAAACTTACATGAAATAATAATGTAGGCTCAAAATATGTAAAGCAAAATCTAACGGAACTGAAAAAAAATTTAAATTATTTACAGTTTTAGTAAGAGAATTTAACATTCTAGTAACCAGTATTTGAAGCAAAATAAATTAACAATAATATAGAAGATTTACTAGCATAATTATTAGGCTGGTAAAATACACATATATGGAACACTAGCAAATTAATATTTATCTTTGGTACATTATGAAAATTGACAATCCACAAAGACATAAGACAAGTTTTATAATATATGGGCCATGATTTTTGACAACAGAAGAAGTGAAATGAAAATTGTTATCACTGGTATTGTAAAAAGCAAAATTATAACAACAAATCTGGCAGTGATGTTATACTTTTGGGTATTTTAAAGCATTTTTTCCAACTAACAGTAGTAACCAATAATCACAATGAAATCTTGAAAAGATTTAGAAGTCAATGAAAATTAAAATATTATATATGTAAACTTGTTGGAGAGGGCAAAAGTAGAATATAAAAATAAACACAAAACCTAAATGCTTCAACATTGGGAAAAGAAAATACTTAAATGTCTCCCTTAAGTCTTCTTTTCCATGGTACACCAAAGCTACCCTGGTGTATAAATGTATTTCCCTTTTATAACCTGCTGGCTAGGCATAGTTTATGCTTTAATTATTTTTGAATGAGGCCTGAGATGTTCATCAATGGATTTAGTTACACCTCTTCACTGAACTTCACAGCCCATCTTTATCCAGTTATCCAATCTCAGCCTTTTACTTTATAAAATCCAATACATTTTTCAATTGTACAATCACTGTATCCCTTTCTTCTCAGAAATTTGCATCCAACCCATCCTATTTGGGTCTTAATAATCTGGGAGCATCCCTGATAGTGCTGTAGAAAAGAAACATGGTCCAGTGTAGAGACGTAGGTCCATCAAGAGGTAAACACATCACCAGAGTTTGCATGTGCTCTTTACTGAAAGGAAGTGAATCCTGAGGCTTTGAGTTCACATATTTTCTTGGTGGTAATAAAGAAAAAAGAACATCTTTTTAGTCTACAAGAAAACTTTACTTGGAATCACCACACATACACTTTAGATAAAATTCAGAACCTAAACTGACACCTTTCCACATGTTAATCAACCACCTCCTCTTTGGGCTAGCAACTACACAAAACCTGCCTTACTATACAGCAGCAATGGAGAACAAGCTGGAAAGTTCCACTTCCCCTCTCTCTCTCCTTTCACCCTTCTTTCCCTCTCCTACTTCCTCCTTCCCACCTTCTCCTTCATAATTTTCACAGGAAACAAAGCTGATACACTAAGAAGTCCGAGAAAGTCCTAAATAACACTTCCCAAGTTGTGTTTGTCTGAGAAAATATGATAGTATCTCCTGATGGACTTAAATCTTACCTTCCATCTCTTATGAAAGTTTAGATAAATTTCTGATGAGGACAATTTTTTCATGCAATGCAGACATGTATATCAACAGGAGTTACTTCTGATCAGCTCCAAATATAATGTTCTAAAATTAATAGTAGCTTATTTTTATAGACCAGTTCTCATAGATGAGGCACTCACCCACAAAATGTTGCATATACTTATTTTATTACTCTTCAAACTATTTTATAATGTACTTTCTGTCACATTGTGTTCATTTTATATCTGAGGAGACTGGGCTACAGAATGGCACAGTTATTTACCAAATGTAATTGGAAAAAGGAAGAGTTGAGATTTGGATCCAGGGGTTTAGACCTCAGAGATCAGATTTCAAACCTTATCATTTCTACATTTATTTGAAGTTTCTGGGAATATCCTAATTGTCAACATTAAACATAGACATTAATGAGCTATCTATGACACAGCTCATTACCATTAATGAGGTATATCTATGATATACAAAGGCTTCTGAGATATATCCAATATTAGTTTCACCCACCTTGCCCCAACCACCTACTCCATTACTGAATTTTCATCCTAAACCTTACACTATCTGTCTTTACCTGGGACATCTTGCTATCAGGACTCTAATGTCTCAGTTAAGAGTTGCCATTATATATAACATTGTATTTTATCTATTGATCTAATAATTTCTCAATAGTATATGAAAAAAGGGCTGAGCTTTGAAATGAGATTTTCTAAGTTCAAACCTATGTCTACCTGTTCTAACCTATTTGGGGGCATCATAACCTCACTGAGTATCAATTTCCTCTTTCGTAAAATAGTTATATTAATAATACTAACTGGACAGCTGTGATGCATAAATTAGATATCATATAGAAAAACAAGCTGCATGAATTTTATGTGACTCATTATATGCTCAACACCTTTAAAAATGAATACTGCAGGAATGTAATTGCTGAATAACTTGCAAAGATTACACTATGACAAGAATTTCAGAAAATAATTCACATTAAAATGATTTACTGTTTAAATATATTTTAGGATATCCAAACTAAACTCTTAACACATATCTACAGAACATTTATCATAGGAAGCCAGTATGGCTTTTCAATTTGTTAAGGTTTCAGACATCATAGTTCAGTGTTTTATATATCTTAATATATTCAGGAAAGCCCAAGAGAAATTGGTGAAAGTTCAAAGGAACCAAATGCAATAAAAGAAAGTGATTCTTATAGAGAACTAAGGAAAGCGGGTTATTGATTCAGCCTCACCCTGACTGTGCCCTGTGATTCTGGTGTTACTTCAATGAAAATATAAAACAATACACTATATAGAAGTTACAAATGCCCTGGGAGAGGGCCAGAAACAGGAAGTACTAGAAATCCTCTGAGGAGACCTTAATTTACATAATTTGCAAAATAAAAATAGAGCATATAGGTAACTTAGCAGTACTGCTCCAGTGATATTTTCACCATCTTGACAAACACAAATTAAGTCAAAGGCAAACCTATGATATGAGAAAACTATTGGCATCTGTATTATGAAAGAGGTTTCTTTTCAAGCAATAGTATGGCTTAAAAGGTACCCCTACTGATACATGTTTTAGCTGAATGTTGAATGGCTAAATGCAGAGAAGCCAAAAAATCACTGTTATAAAATAAATTTTAAATACAATAATGGATCTAAATATTTTATGTTAAAAGTGTAGTTTTTAAACATAAATTGATTTTGAATTTTATACTGGAGGTAGTGCAAGAACAATAATTTCTCAGTACTTTCAACTACCACATTGTTCCTGCTTTCTAGGATTTATGGTCCAAATTATCCTGAGTTCTCACTTTCACCAAAAAAGACATTAAAGAGTCAAATATTCGTAGGATACCTTGTTTTCCTGTAATATTTTCATTTTTAAAAATATCACACTCTAGATTTGCTCTATTATGTCTTGATCGATATTGATTTATCCTGAGTATTATAGTTGAATTTTAAGGTTTTTTTCTTAGACATTTTTGAGGGCTTAAAACTTACATCCTTCTTTTATGATTTGAAGAATAGAATTTTTTTAATGTTTCAATCTTTATAATTTAAAAGTTTAATGCAATTTTTAAATTTTAGTTGAAAGTTATTATATTTAATGTTAGAAATGTTAGCAAAGAGATTAGAGTAAGGAAAATAATAAACTCCCTATCAATACAGCTTAGATTATTATTCAGATTTTAACATTTATAAATATCTAAGAACAATGGATATAAGGCTTAACAAAGATAAAATCCTCCCACTATGTTACTATGCTATATAATATTATTGTCAGAACATGTAGTATTTATTTATTTTAAAATGCTCAATTACATTTACACATCAATGATCAACTTTCACCATTGTTATTAATTGTGGAAATAACAAATATTCACTTATCATATACTCAACTGGTAGAATTTTAACATGTAAAGCATATAAAGAGGTTCTTAATTTAATTTACAGCAGAATACTCATTTGTACTTGAAGGTATCATAAGATATTAACCTATAAGATTTTAACAAAAATTCAGATGG
>PVLC010028111.1:7098-21436 GCA_004027655.1 Graphiurus murinus
TTTTTGTCTTGGGGATTGATCTCAGAAGCATTCTACCTCTGAGCTATACCCCCAGCTCTTTTTTTTTTTTTTTTTTTGTGGTACTGGGGGTTGAACCCAGGGGCATTCTACCTCCGAGCTATACCCCCAGCCCTATTTTTTAGTCTTTATTGTGAAACAGGGCCTCACTAAGTTTCAGAGGACCTCACTAAGTAGCTGAGGTTGGCTGTGAACCTGGATCCTCCAGTCTCAGCCTCCCAAGTACTGGGATTAGAAGGGTGCGCCACCACGCCCAGCTCCTCTAGCTCTTTTTATTGTGAAACAGGGTATCACTAGGTTGCTGAGGGCCTTGCTAAGTTATTGAGGCTGGTCTTGAACCTGAGATTCTCCTGTCTCACCTCCCCAAGTATGGGGATTACAGAAGTGTGCCACCATGCCAGGCACCATTCTAAGCATTGCAAATACTAATTATCAATTATTAAGCACCTACTATATAAATACAAGCACTTTGTCTATGTGATCCCATTCTATTTGCCCAGCTACCCTGCAAAGTAGCCGCTATTGTCCTTGTTCTGTGGTTTAAGAAACCATGACTCAGAGACTGCTCAATGTCACAGAGTAAGCATGTGAGGGAGCTGGGATTCTAGCTGGGTTTTGTCAGATGCCAAGGCCCACCACTGCTGGCATCTAGAAATCCTGCCAGGGCTGAGGCTGGAAAAGGCAGGAAGGCTCTGCTGATCTGCAAAGCTGGAGCTGAGAGCTGAGAGGTGAGAAGCTCCAAAGCTTTCAGAGTCCTTCAACTGGACCGGCCAGCGTTTGTTCAAGATGCGTTTTCCCGCTTCCTTCATGTTAAAGGCACATAAGCTGGGGTTTGGGAGGTTAAGGGTGTTGCCCAAATCCAGGCGGCCCTTTCAATGCGCACATTCTTTTCGGGAATGCTCTTGTCTCTCTTGCTGGGAAGACACAGCCTGGCTGCCGAGCTGAAGCAAGCCAGGGAGTGTGGGCATTCTTTAAGCTCCTCCTCTGGGCCAGGGATTGCACACATATTAGCTTGCACAACCCTGAGAAGCAGATATTTTCATTCCCATTTTGTAGCTGAAGAAACTGAAGTTCAGAAAAGTGAAAGATTTGCTGACGAATTGGGGAGAGAGATTCGAACTCAGAGCTGACATCAGTGCTGTGAAGCTTCTTCACTACAATTCACTATCCCATGGGGGACAGCCAGGCCACCAGGTGGGAGGGCAGAGCTAGTTCCAAGCTCTCTTGTCCCTCCGGAGGAAGTGAAGACCAGACGGTACAATTTTTTCAGACAGTCCAGGAGCACACTCACATCCCATGAGCCTCTGTTCCTACGGCAGCACACCAGCAGGGCCAGGAAGGGGTGGTTCAGATGCCTTCTGCCTTCCTATTTTCACTTCAGAGCAGCAAATTTGGGGTCCATCTAACCCAGGCTCCCATCCATCAGTGGGTCCCATTATGCCATTCCCTCAGAGAGGGTCCTGCCCTTTCTCAAAAGTGTGTGTGTGTGTGTGTGTGTGTGTGTGTGTGTGTGTGTGTGTGTGTTTTACTGGGAATTGAGCCCAGGGACATTTTACCTATGAGCTACACCCCCAGCCCTATTTTTTTTTTTTTTTTTTGGAAACAGGGTCTTGCTAGGTTGAATAGAGTCTCAGAGTCTCACTACTTGCTGAGGGTATACTCAAACCTGCAACCCTCCTGTCTCAGCCTCCCAAGCCCTAGGATTACAGGCATGTGCCACCATGCCCAACTCTGCTCAAACACTTCTAAGGACAGCAAGACACTTCTTGACAGGGCTGCCTTGCCAGTTACATTTAGTCCAAGTTCTCCACCCCATACAAGTCAGTTGTAGAAGTAGAACCACATATGATAGTAACTCACTTTCTCTGGCTCTGCTCCCAACAATTCCTGCAGACTTTCCTGGGAATGCCCCACAGGTGTCTTGCAGCCTCCTAGGGGATGCTTCCCAGGATTTGACCATCCACATTAATAATGCTAATTTAAACTGGGTGTGGTGGCACACTCCTGTAATCCCAGTACTTGAGAGGCTGAGACAGGAGGATTGCAGGTTTGAGGACAGTCTCAGCAAGTAGTGAGAGTCTCATCAACCTACCGAGACCTTGTTTCCAAATAAGAAATAAAAATAGGGCTCTGGGTTCGCAGCCAGCCTCAGCTACTTAGTGAGGCCCTTAGCAACTTAGTGAGACCCTGTTTCAAAATAAAGAGTAAAAAAGTAGGACTGGGGGTGTAGCTCAGAGGTAGAATGCCCCTGGGTTAAATCCCTAGTACTGAAAAAAAAAAAAAATCAGGCTAGGGTTGTAGCTCGAAGGTAGAATCCCTCTGGGTTCAATCCCCAGTACCACAAGAAAATAAAAAATAAAAAATGAATAGAACCAAATAACCTGAGGGAGGCTGCTTGTGATGAAAATAGATTTACTTAGCTCATGGTTGAAGAGGCTGAAAGTCCAAGATCAAGGCAGCCCAATGGATTTTGGCTCTGGTGAGGGCATTATGGGGGGATTATGTGTGGGAGCTAGAGAGCACTTTGTGCACACGAGATAGGTATTGTATGTGTGTGCGTACGTTCCCACATGTGTGTGTGTGTTCCTCTGGTCTCTCTCCCTCTTCGTTTATTTATATATTTATTTATTTATTCATTTATTTATATATTTGTTGTGGTACTGGGGATTGAACCCAGGGACATTTTACCTCCAAGTTCTAGCCCTATTTTTTATTCTTTTTTTTTTTTTTGTGTGTGTGTGTGGTATTGGGGATTGAACCCAGGGGCATTCTACCTCCGAGCTATACCCCCAGTCCTATTTTTTATTCTTTATTTTGAAACAGGGTCTTACTAAGTTGCGGAGGCTCACCAAGTAGCTGAGTAGCTGAGGCTGGCCTTGAACCCGGATCCTCTGGTCTCAGCCTCCCAAGTACTGGGATTACAGTGTGAGGCACCACGCCCGGCTCTATTTTTTATTCTTTAGTGTGTGTGTGTGTGTGTGTGTGTGTGTGTGTGTGTGTGTGTTACTGAGGATTGAGCCCAGAGACAGTCTACCTCCAAATTATACCCCCAGACTGATTTTATTTCTTATTTGGAAGCAGGGTCTCACTAGGTTGCTGACAGTCTCACTAAATTGCTGAGGCTGTCTTTGAACCTGTGATCCTACTGTCTCAGCCTCCCAAGTACAAGGATTACAAGCATGTGCCACCATGCCTGGCTTTATTCTTTATTTTGAAACAGGGTCTCACTAAGTTGCAGAGGGCCTCACTAGTAGCTGAGGCTGGCTGCAAACCTACGATCTTCCTGCCTCAGCCTCCCAAGTACTGAGATTACAAGCGTGCGCCACCATGCCCGGCTTCCTCTTCTTTTAAAGCCATTTGTCTGCCAGGCACAGTGGTGCACACCTGTAACCCCAGCAACATTAGGCTCAAGCAGGCCAAGCAGGCTCAAGTTCAAGGTCAGCCTAGACAACCGAATGAGACTTATCTCAAGGCAAAAAGTAAAAAGGGCTGAGAATGTAACCCAGTGTAGAGTGTCCTGGGTTCAGTACCCAGTACTTAAAAAAAAAAAAAAAAAAGCCACCTGTCAGCTGCATGTGGTGGCACATGCTTGCAAACCCAGTACTTGGGAGGCTAAGACCAGAGGATCTGGGTTCACAGCCAGCCTCAGCTGCTTAGTGAGTCCCTCCGCAACTTAGTGAGACCCTGTTTCAAAATAAAGAATAAAAAATAGAGCCGGGCGTGGTGGCGCACGCTTGTAATCCCAGCATTTGGGAGGCTGAGACCGGAGGATCCGAGTTCGCGGCCAGCCTCAGCTACCTAGTGAGGCACTCCGCAACTTAGTAAGACCTGGTTTCAAAATAAAGAATAAAAAACAGGGCTGGGGGTATAGCTCTGAGGTAGAATGCCCCTGAGTTCAATCCCTAGTACCGCAAAAAAAAAAAAAAAAAAAATAGGGCTGGGGCTGTAGCTTGGAGGTAGAATGCCCCCAGGTTTTATCCCCAGTACCGCAAATAATAATAATAATAATAATAATAATAATAATAATAATAATAATAATTTTTAAAAATTAAAAATTACAAAATAGGACTGGAGGTGTAGCTCAGAGGTAGAATGCCCCTGATTTCAATCCCCAGTACTGCAAAAAAAAAAAAAAAAAAGCCTCCTGTCTTCAATCGTGGGGCTCCACCCTGAAGTCCTTATCTAATTGTAATCACCTTCCAAAGGCCCCATCTGTAATTACCTGTCACATCCACAGCCTAGATGTGCCAGGCAAGGGGTAGGCTGCTGAAATCCCAAAGAATAGCTGGGCATGGTAGCACACGCTTGTAATCCTAGCATTTGGGAGGCTGAGACTGGAGGACCTGGGTTCGAGGCCAGCCTCAGCTACCTAGTGAGGCACTCCGCAACTTAGTGAGACCCTGTTTCAAAATAAAGAATAAAAAATAGGACTAGGGAGCCAGGTGTGGTGGCGCACGCTTGTAATCCCAGCATTCGGGAGGCTGAGACCAGAGGATCCGGGTTCGCGGCCAGCCTCAGCTACCTAGTGAGGCACTCCGCAACTTAGTGAAACTCGGTTTCAAAATAAAGAATAAAAAATAGGGCTGGGGGTGTAGCTCGGAGGTAGAATGCCCCTGAGTTCAATCCCCAGTACTGCAAAAAAAAAAAAAAATAGGACTAGGGGTATAGCTCGGAGGTAGAATGCCCCTGAGTTCAATCCTCAGTACCACACACAAAAAAAAGAACCAAATTTCTATATAAAATCTTCATTTATAATTTTCCACCATGTAAATTTTTTAAAAATCTGAATTATCTTTATCTGAAAAGGCTTATTACTATGAAGGATTTATGGAAGATTTGCCATCCTTAGTCAAGGACTGCACACACAACATGTGTACATTAGGAGAATTTAATGCCAAGATGTAGAAACAGCAGGCTGAAGGGATAGGTCAATAGTACAGCTCTTGCCTAGCATGTGCAAGGCCATGGGTTCAATCACTAGCACTGCGAAAAAAGTACTAGACAATTATATTTAGTAATGGTAACACTTTACAGAATACTTTTTTTTTAAAGAGTTCCCACTGCTAGCCGTTCGTGGTGGCACACACTTGTAATCCCAGGATTTGGGAGGTTGAGACCTGAAGATCCAGTTCGCGGCCAGCCTCAGCTACCTAGTGAGGCACTCCGCAATTTAGTGAGACCCTGTTTCAAAATAAAGAATAAAAAATAGGGCTGGAGGTATAGCTCGGAGGTAGAATGCCCCTGAGTTCAATCCCCAGTACTGCAAAAAAAAAAAAAAAAAAAAAAAGAAAGAAAGAAAGAAAGAAATCCCAAAGAAAGTGCCTAGAGATGGCATGCGAGACATCAGACTTTATTGAGAAATGCTTGCAGGGAAAGGCCAGCGCGCCAGGCTGACCGCACTTCGGTCCCTCGCCTTGCTTCACCAAGCACAGCCTCTTCTCCCTCATGGTATTTTGTCCAGTGGCAGCCAGATGGACAAGTGACACAGAGCCTTTCCATAGCACGCTTGGTTCCAGCCAGTCACCCTTGAGAGAGGAGTTTTATACGTTACTAACATCTTCAGCATTAACTTGCTTGTGTGGCCAGCATCCCGAGGAGCACTGTCCTAGCATACATGAAAGAAAGCAGCCCTCTAACTTGTCCTAGTTCCCCGTGTGCATGACAAAAAGCCAGTGTCCTTCCAGATAATATGTATCTAGACTTTCCAGCCTGGCTTGCTCTCAATTGTTCCCTTAACTTGGGTAGGTTTTGGGGAACAGAAAGGGACATTCAGGAACATGGTGTTTTACTGTCCTCCTTTTCCTAACGAACAATACACCACCCAGTCAGCTTAAGTTCCTGCCCTCTTAATACTTCACAATGAGGATTAAGTTGCAGCATGTGAACTCTTATGGTACACACTCAAACCATATTCAAACCATAGCATTGTGTATCCCTAAGGCCAGAGACTCTTACTAATCTTCCCCCAGTCCTCCAAGCCTAAAATCCTAGAGTAAAATCAGCCTGGGCAATAATAATAATTAAAAATAATGCCAAAGCCGGGTGTGGTGGCGCACGCTTGTAATCCCAGCATTCGGGAGGCTGAGACCGGAGGATCCGGGTTCGCGGCCAGCCCCAGCTACCTAGTGAGGCCCTCCGCAACTTAGTGAGACTCGGTTTCAAAATAAAGAATAAAAAATAGGGCTGGGGGCATAGCTCGGAGGTAGAATGCCCCTGAGTTCCATTCCCAGTACCGCAAAAAAAAAAATAAAATAATGCCAGTATTTGTTCATTTGTTCTTCCATTTGACAGGCAAAAACCCTGTCTTCCTGGAGCCCAGGTTCTGGCGGGATGCTGCGTGTATCTGCCCCAGCACTGCTGTACCTTCTATGTCTGAGCTCCTTTCATCCCCCAGAATAGCGGAGCTATACTGCTACTGCACCCTTTTTACAGATGAGGAAAGCTTGAGGCTAGATGGTGCAGCAGTACTAAGCTCCATTTACGGAGCACTTCCGCTGTGTCAGACACTGTGTTTATTATCATGGCAGCACTGGGGAGACGAGGAGACCGAGGCAGGACGTGTGGGCTCCCTCTGCGGCCTTCACATGACTCCTTCGTGTGTCCTAAAGGAAGGCACTACTTCGGTGGCTCCACATCTCTGAAAACATCTGAAATTTCCAGGCTGGCGGCAGTTTCTCAGACACCCTGAAACCTGGGAGGGAAGGCAGAGGGGAGACTCCCGGGTCCTAGGGCCAGCCCTGGGTGCTGGGGACCCGAGGTGCATGACAGTTCAGCCCGGGCTGCGGCAGGACCTGGAACCTGAGGCGGGGATGCCCGGCGGCGCGGGTCCATCTCAGTGGTGCCCAAGCTGACCTCCACCAGCGCCCTTCCGAGGCGACCACGTCCTGGAAATTCCAGTGGAGGATGAGACCTGCGGGGTAAGCCAGCACCTGCCGGTCTGCGGGGGGACCGCGGGCGGGGGCGCCCAGCGTCCTGAGTTCAGTCCGCCCTTGGCAGGGTCGGCTGTACCGCCACGGTCATGGTCACGGCATGCCCCATTGTCCCCGGCCTCGGTTTCCCCATCCGTGGCCGCGAGGGGCGCCAGTCCCCGGCCTCGCTGCGGTGCGGCTCAGCGCGGGCCAGGCTCGGCGGCCGGGCTCGGGCGCCCCCTGCCGGCGGAGGAGCGCCAGGGGCGGGAGAAAGGAAATGAGTCACTCCCCAGGACTAGGGGCGGCCGGGGCAGAGTGCGGAGACGCGGCCACAGGAACCCCGGACAATGGCGGGAAGTGAGAGGAA
Organism: Graphiurus murinus; assembly: GCA_004027655.1. NCBI lineage: Eukaryota > Metazoa > Chordata > Mammalia > Rodentia > Gliridae > Graphiurus > Graphiurus murinus. The sequence continues at coordinate 14,392 of PVLC010028111.1, forward strand.
TGTGGGGCTGGCCGCAGATGCCGGTGCCCTCTGCGCCCCCGGCCGAGACCCGCACAGGGAAGCAGGCCGCGCGCGGGGCGGGCGCCCAGGTTGGGGACCGCGTGGCTGGAGGAGGATGGGGACCCAGGTGAGGCGGGGCGCTCAGGCCATGTTTCCAACAGCTCGAGACCTTCCCAAAACCTTAGCCGCACCCCTCAGAGGCTCCCCACTACCCCCAGCACAGTGCTCCACCAAACAGCCAATAATCGTTAAAACCCGGATCCCTGGCCCCACCCTGAGAAGCTGAGTCAGTAAAAGCCAGCTGGGGCTCCAAGGATTTGCTTTTTTTTTTTTTTTGATGAAGGAGGGAGGAAGTGCTGAGAATTGAACCCAGGGCATTCTACCTCCGAGCTATACCTCTAGACCTATTTTATTTATTTATTTATTTATTTATTTATTTATTTATTTATTTATTTATTTTTGCGGTACTGGGGATTGAACTCAGGGGCATTCTACCTCCGAGCTACACCCCCAGCCCTATTTTTTTATTCTTTATTTTGAAACTGGGTCTCACTAAGTTGCGGAGTGTCTCACTAGGTAGCTGAGGCTGGCTGCGAACCCGGATCCTCCAGTCTCAGCCTCCCAAATGCTGGGTTACAAGCGCGCGTCACCAGGCCCAGCTTATTTTTTTTTATTTTTAAACAGGGTCTCACTACGGTGGCTGAAGCCGGGCTCCAACCAGCGATCCTCCTGTCTCAGCCTCCCAAGAACTGGGATTATAGGCGTGCATCACCATGCCCCGCTGGATTTGCATTTCTTAATATTTATTTTATTTTTAGTAGTGGAGATTGAACTCAGGGATATTGTGCCTCCAAGCTAGACTCCAGTCCTTTTTGTTTTATTCATTTATTTAGTACTGGGGATTGAACCCCGGGGGCATGCTACACCCCTAGTCCTATTTTTTATTCTTTATTTTGAAACAGGGTCTCACTAAGTTGCAGAGGGCCTCACTAAGCAGCTGGTCACTAACCTGGATCCTCCTGTCTCAGCCTAAGCTGTCCACAGGTGTGCTAGCCAGAGCAGCTACTTGTGTTGTGCAGGGCCTTCCTTCCAACTGAAACCGCTTCCCTGCACTCCACTGCTGCCCCAACTGTCTAACTTCTACCTGCCCTTTAAAGTCTCTGTGGCATCTTCCATAGGACACAATAAACAACAAGAAGGCAACCCACAGAATGGCAGAAAATATCCTTAAACTATCCAATAAGGAGTTAATATCCAAAATATATGCCTGTAATCCCAGTGGCTCCAGAAACTGAGATAGGAGGATCGCTGGTTCAGGACCAACCCGGGCAACTTACCTTGTCTCCCTTTTATTTTATTTATTTATTTATTTATTTATTTTTGCGGTACTGGGGAGTGAACTCAGGGGCATTCTACCTCCGAGCTACACCCCCAGTCCTATTTTTTATTCTTTACTTTGAAACAGGGTCTCACTAAGTTTCAGAGGGCCTCACTAGGTAGCTGAGACTGGCGGGGAACCCAGATCCTCCAGTCTCAGCCTCCCAAATGCTGGGATTACGAGAGTGAGCCACCACACCTGGCTCTTGTCTCCCTTTTATAAAAAGTAAAAGGGCTGGGGACGTAGCTCAGTGGTAAAGCACCCCTGGGTTCAATCCCCATGATTTATAAATAAACAAACAAACAAACAAGCAAAGGACTTAGACATTTCTCCAAAGAAAATTATACAAATGGCCAATAAGTCCATGAAAAGATGTTCAAATAGCCTCTCTACTCATTAGGAAAATGCAAGTCAAAACCACAATGCGAGCTGGGCGTGGTGGCACACGCTTGTAATCCCAGCATTTGGGAGGCTGAGACCTGAGGATCCGGGTTCGCGGCCAGCCTCAGCTACTTAGTGAGGCACTCCACAACTTAGTGAGACCCAGTTTCAAAATAAAGAATAAAAAATAGGGCTGGGGGTATAGCTCGGAGGTAGAACGCCCCTGAGTTCAATCCGTAGTACCGCAAAAAACAACAACAACAACAACAAAAAAAACACAATGCAATATCCCTTCACATCTATTAGGATGTCTCCAAACAGAGAGAAAATAACAAGTGTTGATAACATTGGAAGTGGAGTGCTTTGGGTACTGTTAATGAGAATGTAACAACATGAGAGTTCCTCCAAAAATAAATATAGAATTATGATATGATCCAGCAATTTCACTTCTATATAAAGACCCAACACAGTTGAAAGCAGGGTCTGTCTCCAAGAGGTCGTTCTACACCCGTGTGTATAGCAGCATTATTACCAATGGCCAAAAGCTGGAAGCAACCCAAGTGCACATTGATGGATGACTAGACAAAATGTCTAGAATATTACCCCACCCTAAAGAGGAAATTCTGACATATGCCACAATGTGGATAAAACATGACATTATTTTAAGTGAACTAAGCCAGTCATAAAAGGAAGAATACTGTGTGATTCCATCTATATGTTGTCCTAAAGTCGCCCAATTCATAGAGACAGAAAGTAAAATGCTGGGTGTCAGGGCTGGAAGGAGGAATGGAGAATTATTGTTTAATGGGTATAGAAGCCAGGCATGGTGGTGCACGCCTGTAATCCCAGTACTTGGGAGGCTGAAACAGGAGGATCAAAGATTTGAGGCCAGCCTCAGCAACTCAGTGAGAGCCTTAGAAACTTAGAGAGACCCTGTCTCAAAGTAAAAAATAAAAAGGGATAGGGGTATAGCTCAAAGGTAGATAGCCCCTAGGTTCAATCCCTGTAATACTGGCCTGCTTCTGACCCTGGCAGCAACAGATGGCCTGTTTCAAAGCTAACAATTTCCTTCTGCCCCTCTCTTTCTCCTCTTGTTAACAAGTAACAGGCTGTGATCAGTTTACTGACCAAAGAAGTGAAGACTGGACACCTGGCACCTGTGAGTCTGAGGAAGAACCAACTCAAGGATGACTTATCGTCTCTTCTGACAAGCCCACATGACCCTGCAGAGCCAACTCTTCAAAGGGACTTGATTCCTTTGTTTGGGGAGAATCCAGGGTTTGGTTTTGAACTCATAAGTTTACTGGCTTTCTTCAGTTTGCTAGCAAGTCAATAATTTTTTTTTTACTTCTTCTCAAAGGCTTGTCCCAATTATTTGATTTGGCAAATTAAGGCAGATACCAGAATTCAGTTTCATCCTCAGTACAAAAGAGAAAGAAAGTGGGTAGGAAGGAGGGAAGGAGGGAAAAGGAATTTTGGAAGATGCCCAGGACACACAGGAAGGCTAGGGAACTGGGCTTGGACAAAGTACAAGAAGCTACAGAGTTCTTGGCGGTCCAGTTGTGCTGCTATAATGAGCAGGCCCACTGCCTCTCTGGACCTGGCTCCAAAGACCTGGGAAGGGATCTAACTGGGAAGTGTTGGGTCAGGTATCCAGGTTTTGGTCTCACTGGGCAGGGAGAGGAAGTACTGCAGTAGGGAACACTTTCAGGGACTTTTTTTTTTTTTTTTTTTGCAGTACTGGGGATTGAACTCAGGGGCATTCTACCTCCGAGCTACACCCCCAGCCCTATTTTTTATTCTTTATTTTGAAACCAAGTCTCACTAAGTTGTGGAGTGCCTCACTAGGTAGCTGAGGCTGGCCGCGAACCCAGATCATCCGGTCTCAGCCTCCCGAATGCTGGGATTACAAGTGTGCGCCACCACACCCAGCTCTTCAGGGACTCTTTTGGAGTCCTAGATGGGAGGGCAAGCTTCTCTTATTGTCTCATCAAGGCTGTACTTTCAGGAAGCAGGTACTAAGAAAGGAAACCCAGAGAGCTGCTAGGAGAAATGAATGGCCAAGGGCCTGCAAAGGTCCACTACCCTTTCCCAGTACTGGGAAAACAGACGCATGAACTGTGAACAGTAAAGGAGACGCCTCTTCCTTGCCATTGCATCCCCAGTGTTTAGCACACACCTAGTACTCAGTAAGTGCTCACCTAATGTCTACTGAGTGAATTGATGGGTGGGGTGAAACCCCCCAGCTAAGGAAGCATAGGGTTTTTAGCGTTGGCTTTTTTTTTTTTTTCTTTTTGCTCTGTTTTGTACAGTAGTGTTGGAGATCAAACCCAAGACTTCATACATGCTAAGCAAGCGCTCTACTACTGAGCTATATCCCCAATCCCTGTTAGTGCTTTTTGACACATCACTCTTATGAATCAAAATGGGATGAGGCAGCTGCAGCTTCAAAGAAGAGATGATTGCCAAAAAGAAAACAGCCAGGCTGGGCATGGTAGTGCACCTTGTAATCCCAGTACTTGGGAGGCTGAGACAGGAGGATCTAGGTTCGTGGCCAGCCTCAGCTACTTAATGAGGCCCTCTGCAACTTAGTGAGAACCTGTTTCAAAATAAAGAATTAAAAATTGGGACTGGGGGTGGAGCTCGGAGGTAGAATGCCCCTGGGTTCAATCTCCAGTACCACAAATAAATAAAAATAAAGAATTAAAAATAGGGCTGGGGGTGTAGATCAGAGGTAGAATTTCCCTGGGTTCCACCCCTAGTACTGAAAAAAAAGAAAACACAGCCAGGTGTGGTGGCACATGCTTGCAATCCCCATACTTGGGAGGTAGAGACAGGAGGATCACAGGTTCGTGGCCAGCCTCCACAATTTAGTGAAACCCTATTTCAAAATAAAAGAATAAAATCGGGCTGTGGGTATAGCTCAGAGGTAGAACACCCTTGGATACCATTCCCAGTACCAAAAAAGAAAGAAAAGTAGAGAAAAGAAAAGAGAACAGAAAAGAAAGAAAACATGATTTGTCTCTGGGGACAAACTATAGCACCATTTCCAAAGCCTCCTTTAATCTGGCACTGAGTAGGATTAACATTTATTTAAAGAAATTGGCCCCATGCAGCCCTGGCTGATTAGATGCAGTGGAGAGATTGGGCCATAGGAGTGGGCCAGCCTCCAAACCCTTGGGGAGCCACGGAGCTGGCCTTGAGATAGCACCAGGAGCACGCACCAGGAGCGGGCCCGGCAGACTCAAGGGAAGAATGAAGCTGAGTTCCAATTGCATGCGCCAAGAAACCAATACCTTTCAAGGAAACTCTATGGGCGAGGGACCCAGGAATGTCATAGTCCACGTATGAGGCAGGCCTTGCAGCCAGACGCTTACGAACATGCTCCTTGGACACCAAGAAGTGTGCCAGGTGTACTCAGAGGTGACAGGGATAAAGAGGCAGCCCTGGCCACCTCCAACCAGAACAGCAAACAGTTTTGGGTTTTCTATGGAAGATTGTGTGTGTGTGTGTGTGTGTGTGTGTGTGTGTGTGTGTGTGTGTGTTACTAGGGATCAAACCCAGAGGCATTCTACCTCTGAGCCATACCCTCAGCCCAATTAATTAATTAATTAATTTTGTGGTATTGAGGATGGAACCCATGGGCATTCTACCTCCGAGCTACATGCCAAGCCCCATTTTATTCTTTTATTTTGAAACAGGGTCTCATTAAGTTGCAGAGGGCCTCACCAAATTACTGAGGCTGTCCTTGAACCTGCAATCCTCTTATCTCAACCTCCCAAGTACTAGAATTACAAGCATAATCCCCCCCAATCCTTTTTAAATTTTTTCTTTTGAAACAGGGTCTCACTAGGTTGATGACAGTCTCACTAAATTGCTAGCCTCCAACCTGTGATCCTCCTGCCTCAGCCTCCCAAGTACTGGGATTACAGGTATGTACCAACATGCCTGACAGAAGAGTCAAACAGAATCTTCTGAGTTCTAAGCCTGGCATAAACATACATGTATATAAATAATGTTTGAACCCAGGGGCATTCTACCTCCGAGCCACACCCCCGCCCTATTTTATTTTTATTTTGAAACAGGGTCTCACTAGGTTGAAGAGAGTCTCACTACTTGCTGAGGCTGTCCTCAAACTTAACAATCCTCCTGTCTCAGTTTCCCAAGTACTAGGATCTCAAGTGTGTGCCACCATGCCCAGCTCTTACTCTATATTTGAAACAGGGTCTCATTAAGTTGCTGAGGTTGGCGATGAACCTGTGATTCTTCTGTCTCAGCCTCCAAGTATTAGGTGTGTGCCACCATGCCCAGTTTTATTTTTATTTTGAAGCAGTGTCTTGCTAGGTTTATGAGAGTCTCGCTACTTGCTGAGGCTACTCTCCTGTCTCAGCCTCCCAAGTACTGGGATTACAGGCATGTGCCACCACATCTGGCTTGGGACCCTATCTATTTATGTTTTTTGTTTTTTTTTTTTTTTTTTTTTTTTTTTTTTTTTTTTTTTTTTTTTTTTTTTTTTTTTTTGTGGTACTGGGGATTGAACTCAGGGGCATTCTACCTCCAAGCTATACCTCCAGCCCTATTTTTTTTATTCTTTATTTTGAAACCGAGTCTCACTAAGTTATAGAGTGCCTCAGTAGGTAGCTGAGGCTGGCCACGAACCCGGATCCTCCGGTCTCAGCCTCCTGAATGCTGGGATTACAAGCGTGCGCCACCACGCCCGGCTCTTATTTATATTTTCTGTGTGTGGTACTGGGGATTGAAACCAGGGGCATTCTACCTCAAACTACATCCCCAGCCCTATTTTTTATTTTTTATTTTTTATTTTGAAACAGAGTCTCACTAAGTTGTGGAGGGCCTCACTAAGTAGCTGACGCTGGTCTCGAACCTGCGATTCTCCTGTCTCAGCCTCCCAAGTCCTGGATTACAAGCATGTGCCACCATGCCTGGCTTAGGACCCTATTTAAAAAGAAAAAATATAAAAAAATAAATGTGCTGGGGTTGTAATTTGTAGCTTGGAGGTAGAATGCCCCTGGGTTCAATACCCAGTATAAAAAAAAAAAAAAATTCTGTAGAAAAGAAGGAAGAAGGGAGAAAGAAGACTTGGTGTCTAGTTTACTGACCTAGTACACACCCATTTTCACTTACTCATTCTGTGACTTTATTAAGCCTTAGTTTCCCCATCTATAGATGGGGATAACGTCAGAGGACTGTGGTGAGTGTCAGCGGCTGTGAATGTGGCCAGGCACTATTGTGGGACACTGGTCGACCTCGTTGTCTCTCCTGGGT
>PVLC010028112.1:0-21425 GCA_004027655.1 Graphiurus murinus
AAAGAAAGAAAAAGAAAAAAAAGGTAGGAGAAGGAGGAGGAGAGGAGGCTGAGGAGGAATGGAGATACACTGTCTGCCTGGTTGGCTTACTGCAAGAATTGTTTCTGTCTGAGACCAGCAGACAGTGGCTTGCCACCAAAGAAGTCTGTGGTGACTTATAAAAGGTGCAGAGGCCTGTTTTAAAATTCAGAGGTATTGGTCTATTTTCACTGGAATATAAAGGATTGGTCTCTTTTGTCATCGATTGACTGAAAACAAAACAAACAAAACGACAACAACCAACTTTCAGTTTACAGTTTATCCTAAGCAGTTCCTTTGCAAGAGAAATGAGAACTGAGTTGCAGGGGGGCCCTGGGGTTTGTCTCTGGGCTCCCGGGCAGTTTCCTTTAGCCAGAGCCAGCTGCAGAACCCTCCCTGGTTTCTAGTTCCAGCGTTATCTGTACAGACATGCTACTTGCAAACTGGTTTTGGGTCGACGGCGTCTTAAATGTGCTGTGCCTCCCGTTCCGTTTGGAAGGAGCTCTTCCAAGACACTCAGCCACATCCGTGTACCACAGCCCCCAGGAAGACATACTCCCACCTGGCAGGTCCATCCCCGTGGCTACAGAGCTTTCGCAATGTCTCCACGAGGGGACTTTATGGATTCGTGGGAGTGAAATGAAAGGGAGAGAGGATGTGTGGGAAGTTTGTGTTGGAAGGAGCTTGTCTAGCCTGGTAGTGATTAAAAGATGATAAATTGTGCTCTGTCTGGACAGCCCACATGGCTTTCCGTGTTATTCCCATTTAAGGTTGCCTACTGCTGGTGGAGGGGGAGGCAGTGATGTTTCTAAGATGAGGAGGCAAAGGGTCTCAATTTTTTTTTTTTAATTTGAGTACCGGGGATTGTCCCCAGGGGCATTCTACCTCTGAGCTACACCCCCAGCCATTTCTATTTGTTGATTTATTATTATTATTATTATTATTATTATTATTATTATTATTATTATGAAACAAGGTCACACTAAGTGGCTGAAGGTCTCATTTAAGTTGCTGAAGCTGGCCTCAAACCTGTGATCTTCCTGTCTGAGCCTCCCAAGTCTTGAGATTACAGGTGTGCAGCACTGTGCTAGCTAAGGGGTCCCAAATCTAAGTGTGTAGATTGGCCTTCCTTTCCTACCAAGTGACAAGTGTTTTGGGTTTAGCTCCAGACTGTTTAGGGAAGAAGCTTTCAGGAGCTGCTGCTGTGGTTGAAATTTCAGGATTTGGGTTTTGACAGTGATGGCTGGCTCCCAGGCAGTGATGACTAACAGACATGGGTTCAGATCCACCTGGTCAACCAAGACACAGAGACTTTCCTGCTGCAAACAGGAAACTCTCGCCCTTAACAGGCTGGCTGAAAATCCCAAACAGAAGGCTTCATCCTTTCTCCTCCCTGCTCCTCCTTCTAATCTTGCAGCTTTATTTTTGTGGGTATTATAAGACCAGTGTGGGATGGACAAACTCTCAAACATCACGATTCCAAAAAAGGAGGCAGAATGGCAACAGCAATCAAGCAGTGGTTGGGCAGTCTCTTAAAAAGCTAAATGTTGTCTCTCCAGGAGATCCGGCAATAGTGATCCTTGGTACAATATTTACCCAAAGGAACTGGAAACCCATGTCCACACAGAAACCTGTGCACATGTGTTAGTAGTATCCTCATGCCTGTCTACTAAGACTTGAAAACAACCAAGATGTTTTTCAGCAGGAGAATGGATAAGCAAATTGCAGTGTAACCATACAATTGAATATTATTCAGCAGGAGAAGAAAAGGAGGCGTGTCCATGTGAAGACAGGGAGGAACCTTAAATGCATATCACCAAGGTAAAGAAGGGCATTGGCAAAGGCTACATATTGCATGATACCAATTCTATGACTCTCTGGAAAAGACACAGCTGTGGGAACTGATTGTATTTTCTGCTCGACTTTTCTGTAAGCCTGTTCTGGTTTGGATTTAGAATGTCTCCTTAGAATTCATGGAGACAAAGCAGCCATGTTGGAGGTGGGGCGTGGTTGCTGAGAAGGGGTCCCTGGGGGCATGGCCTTGGGATTACATGTGGTCTCTCCTTCCCCTTGTCCCCATCTCCATGATGTGAGAATAGAGTCCCTCGACTCCTGCTCTCTTTGCTCCCCACGCCATGCCCCGAACTCCTCAAACTTCACCCAGCCTAACATGGACTAACACCCTGAAATCTCCAGGACTGTGAGCAAATAAATCTCCTTCCTCTAAGTTGTGGTGGTCAGGTGTTTTGGATTATAGCAGGGAGACTACTGGCAGAAACAAAGCCTAAAATTCTCTAGAAAATTAAAGTTTGTTAATATAAAAGAAAGCATTTTTGGAGGTGGGAGGAGTGAGTATAACTGGTCTTTTGCTGGGTGGGGTGAGACAACATGTTCTGGGGCTGTAGGATGGGTACTGGCATTGCATAGCCTTACCTACCCCAGATTTCTCCATAGACAGATTTGACAGGATGAAATTTTAGTTACAGTGCCAGTCTAATGTATTCAAGAACTTTCCCATAAGAATTAAGTGGCCACTTTTACCTTGAAGTTCCCTACCCTTGCTGTTTTGCTTTTCCTCCCATCTATTTGCAATATCAAGATGGGTGAGAAAGTTTTTAAAAATCATAATCATATGGATAATTGAGCATATGTAGAAGAATGAAATTATACCACAATCTCTCACCTTCCTCAAAAGTCAATTCAAGATGGATCAAAGGTCTAGAAATCAAACTAAAAATGTCACAATTACTAGATGAAAACATAGGACTAACTCTCTAACATATAGGCACAGGGAGAGACTTTCTCAATAAGACCACTAAAGCTCAGAAAATAAAATCAAGAATCAATAAATGGGATACATCAAATTAAAAAAGCTTCTGCAAAGGAAAGGAAACAAGAGCCTAGAGAGAGAGCCTACAGAATGTAAGTGCCTGCTGCTCCACTGATAGAGGACTAATATCTAGAATATACAAAGAACTTAACAATAAAAAGAATTACCCAAGGAAAAAATAGGCCCTTGAATTGAATAAACACTTCTCAAAAGAAGAAATACAAATGACCAACAAATATATGAAAAATTTTGAGCATTGCTAGCAAGCATATGAATGCAAATCAAAACTGAACTGACATTCCATCTAACTCCAGTTAGAATGGCAAGCAATAAATTAAACAATAATAAATGTTGGCAAGGGTGTGGGGAAACAGGAACACTTATACACTGTTTTTCGGATTGTAAATTAGTACAACTACTATGGAGATCAGTATGAAGGTTCCGCAGAAGACCAGGAGTGGAATATAATCCAGCCATATCACTCCTCATTATTTTTGCAGAAGAATTGAAGTTAAAATGCTATAGTGATAAATGCATGCCCATCTTCTTAGCAGCACAATAACAAAATTATGGGACCAATCTAAGTGTCCTTCAACAGATGCATGGATAAAGGAAATATGGTATATACACACAATGGAATTTTACTAAGCCATAAAGAAGCACGAAATTATGTCATTTGCAGGAAAACGGATGGAACTAGAGAATATTGTGCTGAGATTTGGCCAGTCTCAGAAAGTTAAGGGCCATATGTTTTCTCTCATATATGGAAACTAAAAAGAAAATAAGAAACAAGAGGGACTTCAGATAAATTAGGAGCAAGATCAATAGAATAGTGAAAGGGGGGGTGGGGAAAGGAGGAGGGAGAGGGACTAGGAGGATAGAGGAAGGAAACTATTCCATTAATATTCTGTGCATATATGAAGATATCACTACCAGGGTCACTAATATGTAGAAGGAGAAAAGAGGGGAAAGTGGGTGGAATGCAGAAGGAGAAGGAAATACACCACAGGATGTGTGCATGAAGGTTCTTATCACTTTCAAACTCACTATGATGTATAATTACAATGCACCAATAAAACTACAAACAAGAAAAATAAACGTCATGCTTCTTTGTTTATTTATAGTCTAAAGACCATGAATGCTAGATGTGAGGTGCCAGGAGAGATGCAAACACATTTCACCTGAGTTTTTTTCTTGTTTTTAAAGTTCTAATGGAGGAGATCAGAAGCTCACCTGTGGAAAAACCATTGTTGTATTGCACCGTAATGCAGGCTGTCTGTCAAATGTGCAATTTAGATAATTGCCCCATGCTGTAGAAGATCAGGTTTACTCACTCATTTGTTTATTCTTTCTTGCAATTGAGAAATGTGTATCAATGCCTCCTTTGTTGAACTAATCAAACATGGTTCTTGTCCTTGCACAGTTTGCAGTAATGGCAAACATTAAATTATAGATAATATCACAAAAGTAGATACACAGAACAAAGCTTGGTTGGTCAATCTCGACACCTGACTTGAATTTGTGCTTTTACCTGGCTGCCTGGGCAATAGAGTACTAAAAGAAATAGAAAGAATAGGCTGAGTGTCTGGGGAAGGGGAAGGAAATTGAGAGGTGCCCTAAGGATTTTGAAGGCAATATTCTTAAAGAATGAAAGGAAGAAAATGTAAATATCTGTGCTATGGTTTGGATGGTTTGTTCCCCCAAGGGTTCCTATTTGGAGACTTGCTTCAGAGTGGCAATGACGGTAGGTGGTGGACCTTTAAGAGGTGGGGGCGGGGCCTAGCAGGAGATTTTCAGATCATTGCAGGTGCCCTTTGAAAGAAAGTTCTGGAGTCCCTATCTGTCTTTGGCTTCCAGTGTTGCCAACTGATCGCTTCCTCTCACACACCTTCCCGCCACTGTGATGTCACTGGCTACGAGGTCCTCACCAGAGCCTAGCAGAGGTACATTCGTCATGTGCCAATCAAGGTGGGGCGTGATTGGTGGGCGGGGTCATGATACTGAACTGTCCGGAGGGGATCATGTTGACTGTAATGTGTATGAACTTGAGCTAGGTATTGTCTGAGCTCAGGCTGCCAGGTCAAAACAGACTGAATGCCTTAAACACTAGAAACTTATTTTTACTGTTCCAGAGGCTTCAGATCAGGGCGCCAGCATGGTCAGGTCCTGTTAAGAACTCTCTTGCTGGGTTATAAATTGTTCCCTTCTCACTATACCCTCACACAGAGAGGGGAGGAGAGAGAGAGACAGATCTCTTACTTTTTGGGTTTTTTTTTTTTTTTTTTTTTTTTTTGCGGTACTAGGGATTGAACTCAGGGACATTCTACCTCCGAGCTACACTCCCAGCCCTATTTTTTATTCTTTATTTTGAAACAGGGTCTCACTAAGTTGCGGAGTGCCTCACTAGGTAGCTGAGGCTGGCCGCGAACCCAGATACTCCGGTCTCAGCCTCCCAAATGCTGGGATTCCAAGCGTGTGCCACCACGCCCGGCTCTCTTACTTCTTCTCATAAGGTCACTAATCCTATCACAAGAGCTTCACCCTCGTGACTTACTATAACTCCAGTTACCTCCCAAACATCCCATCACCAGTTTCCATCAGGGCTTCAACATAAGACTTTTGGTGCCATAATGGGAACCACATGTTAAAAAGAAAAACATGAGTATCCTTATTTGAATATTGAGCATTTCAAGACAATGTCTACACAGCATCAAAGCAGGAGGCGGTTGTGTTAGCAGGGTCCTAACATGAACTATCCAGTTTGCACACTGATTTCTGTCCCCCACTTTTTTTTTTTTTTTTTGTGGTACTGGGGATTGAACTCAGGGGCATTCTACCTCCAAGCTACACCCCCAGCCCTATTTTTTTTTTTTTATTCTTTATTTTGAAACCGTGTCTCACTAAGTTGTGGAGTGCCTCACTAGGTAGCTGAGGCTGGCCGCGAACCCGGATCCTCAGGTCTCAGCCTCCCAAATGCTGGGATTACAAGTGTGCGCCACCACGCCTGGCCCCCACTTTCAATATGAAGGGATTTGTATTACTCTGCGACATCCTGAAGCTATGTCCTACTGGCTGTGTGACCCTGGACATGTTTCTTCAACATTCTGAGCTTTGATTGTTTATCTACAAAAGAGTAACACCTACATCATAAGGGTGTTCCCAGGACTAAATTAAGTTCAATGACGAATAAAGCATACACCCAGTGCCCGCACTTGGAGTGACCACATGCTTATCCAAGGGCGCTGAGATCCTTTCTCCTTGCTTTCTCCACCTTCTAAGTTACACAGAGAAAAGCTCTGAGTGCTTAAAGCGCACACTTTTACATATATCCCCGGCAACACGTCTGTGGTGTGCGGTAGTGTCTCAATTTGGAGTGTGTCAGGAGAATAATCCATTAAAGGGGGAAAAATCAATAGCACAATTAGGAACCATTTTGTCCTATAATGACGCCAGCTGTCCTAAAGGCCACTGCTGTCCCTAATGGTGTGCGCAGCCTGGCGCTGGAGTGAGCTTCCTTTCCTTCCCAGGATGCCGTGGATATGAAGACGCGCAGATCCAAGGCGTAAATATCCTGCCGGCATCATCAGGACGGTCTATGAAAAGACCAAAAGCAACCTTCAGTATTGTTTTGTTTATGTGCATATCTTCTATTTGGTTTTTCCTTTTTCTTTTTCAATACGTTTGTGGATGCATTGTCATTATGCTATCATATTGAGGAATAGACTGACAGGAATATATATGCACACAACCCTTGGGCACTGCCTTCCAGATACCCCCCCTCCCTGCCCTTCCTGCACGTTGTGTCTTTGAGATTGGCATTAGTAATTTAGTAATTGTAATAGAATTATTTCAACTGTTACCTTCTTTATGACTCTGTCTCCCCCTTTCCTTCCTCTAAACCCTCTGTGTCGCTCCATTGGAGTCCCTGCTGCTTCGCCTGAGGTTACCCTGTTCACCAATTTCTATCTAGCTTCTACATCCTTTCACATAGGGAGAATTTAAAGGATGAGGACCGAGTTGGTTTTGCTATGGCAAGGAAGGGAAGTGGAAGAATTGTATGAAAATCCCTTGGGAAATTTTGCATTAGGAACGACCTTGTATATAATATCCATCATTTCCATGCCTAGAAAATGGAAATGGTTCCGTTTCCCACCTTTGTCTTTGATTATCATTGCACTTCATGGTCATTTGTTCACTGGTTCATTCAAGAACCATTTACTCAGTGTGGGCTGTGCATCTGATCTTTTGTGAAGTTCATAAAGAATAAAGGTGTTTGACCTACAGGTCATTTTCCCAAGTGGAAGGCCAATCTCAAGATGAACCATGGACACATGAATTTAAGGCTACTTGAAAGTTAAAGAGTTACTTTAGCTCTATCTGGAGGTAAAACAAGAATAAAAAATTAACTTTCAGTAGTGGAAATATTTTCTGTTAATTTTAGTGTAATTAAAATGTGCATTTTATTATTGAAAAAAAAAAAAAAAAACACCAATCGGGATAAAGTGGAAATGAAAAAGTGATTTGTGAATCCTGGTTTGATTCTTTAATTAAGCATCTCCAAAGCCTCCCATCAACACAAAGAAGTCCCACCTGCAAATCTTATCTGAGGTTGGGTGTTGCTGTCACCCTTCAGCTTTTCCTCTTGTTTCCCCAGCACCGCTCAGTTACCCAGGGAGAAGCAGTCATGTTTTAAATGGCTCCTGGAGGCTGACCACCCAGCCCCTGCCCCCAACACACACACACACACACACACCCTTTCTTCTTCCTCTCGTGCTCTCAAGGGGGAAAAGCACTTAAAAGTGGCTCTTCAGGGGTTCAGCCCACATGCCCCTTTCCCATTTTCAAATGCTCAAGAGGAAAAAGAAAACACTTGAGTGGCACACCATGTCCCTTCTCTCTGCCTCATCCCCGCCTCTGCCCTCATTCCTGGCTCACTGCTCTTTGTCCCCGAGGTTCCTGGGCAGGGGAGCATCCACTCCTTCAACTCTCTAAGGAAGAATAAATGTGAGGACTGGAGGACCCACCTGCCCACACAACACACAGTGCTCAACCACTTCCTTCTCCTGACAGACAACAGAAGCAGCCAATCGGTGGGGTGCATTGTGAAAGGGAGGCCTACTTGGCCATTTGTCACCATGGCAACAACAGGGCATCAGCCACTGGTGGTGGTGTCAAACTGACAATGCACACCTCCAAATAGGGTTTTGAGTTTGCTTTTCCCAACGCTGGTCATTTGCTTTTGCTCTGCATTGAGAAGGGCCCATCACCATGTCCAGGAAGCCTGGATCAGTAAATAAATCAGGGTAATTCAATCTGATGATTGACTAGTGACAATGCTCATCGCTGAGGCCAGGGAGGAAGATCAGTTCTCACGTGAGAGTTTCATTACGGCAAGTGGCAGAGTTTGGGTGTTCCTGCTCAGGGTTTTTCATGCATTAACTAGCATTTGAGACAGGATGCAGGAAGTGCTGACTGCCCATTACTCTGCGGGGCGGCATCGAGTTTAGTCTAATCATTTTGCTTGCTTCAGAGTGACTTTAACTTGCTGTTTGGATTAAGCTTTCTTTTCTGAAGAGGTCTGGAAAGAAGAGAAACAGTCCCGCCTATTGCTCCTTGGCAGGGAGAGAGCACAAAATATCATCGTCTTCTAGGCCACTCACGAGTCAATTCACTTTCATGCCAGAGATGATAACTATTCTTCCATCCAAATTGCTGATCATGTCAGGATTTAAAATAGCTGAGGTTTCGAAGGAAGTGTAATTTTTACATATACATCATGCAATTCTAGCAACTAGTTACTTTCAGCTCTTATTTTTTAACTCGAGTTTCAACAACCAATTTGACTTAGTAAACAATATCCGTACATGTTCTGTGAAAGGGGCGACTTCCTCCTCTCCCTTCCCATTCTCTTATGCTGCCTTCCTGAAGTGTGAAAAAGCTCCGAGATGTCTTTATTTCTGGACTTACCTGGTCTTGGACGCTGCTGGTGTTGTTAAACTCCAGCATTACCTCTACTGTGATGCCGGGGAGTAGCTGTGCTCTTGATGGAACCCCCAGGGCAAACAGATAACAAGAGGAACCCCTTTTTCATCAAGTTCCAGAATGCCACCTGGACACAGAACATCTGTCTACGCTGGAGCTCTACATGGGGCTCTGAAGGGCTTCATGGGGTGGTATTTTGCTTTGACACTCATGGCCTTAATTTTATCATTCCAAATTTGTTTCACCCACAGCCCAAAGGTAGAACGCTCAGTAGCTGAGGAGTTAGAAGGTACTGTGTTCTTCAAGGCCCAGGGAGACCAGATGTTCAGGAGAATCTTATATTTATTTTCAGGCAGTACTTGAAGAAAAGAGAACAGACTAGAGATAGGGATAAGTGGTACCATTTGTTTCTGGCTACTAAAAATATATATGTTCAAAATATAAAACAAAATTCACAACAGTCAAAAATACGCAGAAAAATAATAAAATCACCTAAAGTCAAATGGTGCCTCTACTCACATTTTTGTGCCCAGGTATATTCACATACACATATTATCACACTCCATACATTCTGGCTACATATGTACAAAAGAAGAGGGTTTTACTATACAACCCTTTAACCTTTGTGGTTTGCTTTTTACTGCACATTGTAAACATTTTCTCAAGATGCAAGTATCATAGCTGCTTCATGTCTCTTCTTACAGGTGTACTAATGGTCTCCTGTCAGAAATTTACGCTACTTTTCTTCCTTCAGCATTATACCCATTTTCATCTTACGATAATCATTGCACTAAACTTCATTTATTTCCTTAAAATAAATGACCAGAAATAGAACTTCAGGGTCAAAAGTTATGCACATTTTTTTTTCTGTGGTACTGGAGATTGAACCCAGGGGCATTCTGCCTCTGAGCTACACCCCCAGCCCTATTTTATTCTTTATTTTGAAACAGAGTCTCACTAAGTTGTAGAGGACCTCACAGATTGCTGAGGCTGGCCATGAACCTGCGATCCTTCTGTCTCAGTTTTTAAAGCTGCCCAATTGCTCAGACAAAAATAGTTTACAAAAATAAACATGAAAACCGAGAGAACCTATGTCTGTACTCTTGATATACATTAACAGTTCAGTATAAAATGGACCAGGTGCTATGTGAAGGACTCTAAGTGCCTTTCCTGTCACTTAATCCTCATAACCACTCTCTGAAATCCTGCTCTATCATTCACATTTCACGCATGTGCAAAATGAAGATTGGAGTGCATGAGTTAGTTTAATCAGGATCCCAGGACTCTGGGCCACCTCGCCTCTGTGACACAAATGCACACCAACAAGTGTTGAGCCTCCACTAAGCGCAAGACACTGTTGGGAGGTGAACAGAGGAGGAGCCTTCAAAGCAAAACACAGTTGGGCCGAGTTATGTAATAGTGACAGCAGGAGAATCATGTGGGATGCAAAGAACCATGCAATTGCAACCAACTGAGAGGGTTAGGAAATACTTTGCAAGAAAGCAATCCGTTGATCTGACTCTGAAAGACATAGGTGATCCCTTGGTGTGAAGAGGGAGAGAGAATGTTTCTAGTAGAAGGATGAGCTTAAAGTTCTGGCACTTGAGGAACAGGAGGTGGCCATGAGGAAGTGCTTGGTGGCAGTGAGGTGTGATAGACAATCAGATTGCAAAATGTAGCTGGAAGTCAAATTATGACCTTTGCTAAATTAAGGAGATGGGATTTGATCTTGTAAACAATTGGCATGTCATTAAAGAGACATGATTCATATTTTCCAAAGAATAGCCTTGGAGTCACCTGAAATATGGTTAAGAGCAGAAGAGAACAGCACTGGGGAAAGAGGTAACAAGGCCCAAAGAGACAAGTATTGGATAGCATCAAGATTTAGCATTTAATCTAGTTGTAGTGATACATGCCTGTAACCCCAGCACTTGGAAAGCTGAGACAGGAAGATTGCAGGTTTGAAATCAGCCTCAGTAACATAACGAGATCCTGTTTCAAAATAAAAATGGATAGGGGTTTAGCTCTGAGGTAGAACATCCTGGATTCAATTCTCAGTATCCCCCCACCCCTGCAAAAAAAAAAATTTGGCATTTAGTTAGACATAGAGACCAAAGGGGAGAAGTTAAATATTTCTTGGTTTTTGCCTTGATGGGGCAGACAGGTTGGTCTCAGAAAAAGCAAATGGGACATTAGAAACAGGAGTGATTGGGAAACTGACTAATCCTGAAATGCTCAGGAAAATTGGAGGCACCAGCTGAAAATCTACCCTTGGCTTATCAGTGGGAAAGTCAGAGCTGACTCACAGCTCACTTGGAAGGGATAAGAAGAGAGAAAAGAGGAGGCCAGGCAACGTCTCCAAACAGTTAAAAAATGGAAACGAGAAAAGAAATGAGCAAGAGGCAATGACGAGCCATGGTGGAAGAGGAAGGCAGGCAGGCTGGGCTGTGCAGTGCTCGGGAAACCAGAGAGCACACGTCCAAGAGCGAGTGTGGATGGGATGGGGGGAAAATGGCAGCTTTGCATGTTGGGGAGAAGATGCTTCCCAGGTGAATTAGGACTGAAAGTGGGCCCTAGAATTTGACAAGAATAATGCTACAGGTGTCCTTTAAAGCATTGTCCCAGTGGGATCTAGAGAGGGATTCAAGGTGGAAAGGAATCTGGATGTCATTGGAAAATATGAATGTAACAAGAAGATAAGATAACTTGAAGGTGTGAACACACACACACACACACACACACACACACACACACACACACACTTCAAATATAAATATAGCAGCCGGGTGTGGTGGCGCACGCTTGTAATCCCAGCATTCAGGAGGCTGAGACCGGAGGATCCGGGTTCGCGGCCAGCCTCAGCTACCTAGTGAGGCACTCGGCAACTTAGTGAGACTCGGTTTCAAAATAAAGAATAAAAAATAGGGCTGGGGGTGTAGCTCGGAGGTAGAATGCCCCTGAGTTCAATCCCCAGTACCGAAAAAAAAAAAAAATATATATATATATATATATATATATATATATATATATATATATATATATATATAAAAATATATAAATATAGCATGGACAAGAACAACATGAATTGAAAGTAGAAGCCAAGAAGCTAGCAGAAGCCTTTGGCTTAGCATGGAGATATAGGGAAAGAGGGAGTAATTTCTTGGAAAATATTCAGAGGGGATAGGAGAGGTAATATCAAGGGCCCAGATGAAGGAGTTATCTACAAAAGTGATAATTTTTTTTTGGAGGAGGAGAAGGAGGCAGGGGTGATGGAGGTCAGTGCAGAGGTGGAGGGTGAGGCTAACAAGAGAATTGACCCTGATGACTTCTGGGTTCTGGTCCAGAGGGAGATGAGGTCATCCGAGGGATCTGCAACCCCGAGAGGGTGGGATGGAGTCTGAGGAGAATGACGTAGGGCAGGTAAGGGATGAGTATATCACAAATCTGCTTATTCCTTCTTCCTGGCAAAACGAGCAGTGAAGAACACCCTTCTCGTAGGGATCCTAGCTTGGCTTTTCCCATAAAACTCCTTCTGCTGTAGGGTGAGGGGGCTGAAGGAGGGTGGAGAAAAATGGGCCGAGCAAAGGATGAGACACAGGTGTAGAATTTGTCAGAGTGTTTGCAATGAATCGACAAACCCAGCCCCCATTCCCTTGCAATGAAAAAGTGTTAAGACATCATTTTCCTTCCTAAAATGGTAGTTGAGGATGAGTGGAAGCTTGTAGGCTTTTACCCATTCTATGCTTACTATGTGGGGCTAGATTCACACATGGACTAAAACTAGAAATCAAGGTGCACCACAAAAAATAAGTGTATGTGCATGATTATGATTTAGGTAAGTTATTTTCTATGGTTACATACCAGATATAATGCTTCTGGCTCTATTTTTTTTTTAAACATAGGGGATGCTCTAAAAATCTGTCTTTTAATTATAGTGTTGGCTGTCTCTT
The DNA here is from genome assembly GCA_004027655.1 of Graphiurus murinus. Lineage (NCBI taxonomy): Eukaryota > Metazoa > Chordata > Mammalia > Rodentia > Gliridae > Graphiurus > Graphiurus murinus. The sequence goes on from PVLC010028112.1 coordinate 12,781, forward strand.
TTGGAACATTCAAGATCTAGTTACAACATGTGTACTTAGATACTTGCTAGTCTCGTGATAGCATAGTGACCCTTTTCTATTAGTACAGAGCTAATTCTGTAGAAGCCTTTGACTCAGCTACTCATGACCCATTCCAGGAAAGGCATTAGGAAGGAGCCAGCTGATAACAAATCTCCAGCTTGCGAAGAATTGCTTCTGGAAACTGCAGGGCACCAGATAAGGGTTACTCCATAGGATTTGACTTTCTCCAACCCCACGCGGGTGATGTAGGGGCTCTGAGCAAGCTGTGTACACAGCCCTGATAAACTCTGCACTAAATTAATTAAGAATCCTATTGCTTTAATAGCTTGTCTTCAGAGACCGATGACTAATACAAGAATTTATTATGTGTACAGCAAAAAAATGGGGCTATGTAAATTTTATAATGGGAACTGTAGGGTCATATTAAATCATCTTCAGCTTTGTTGATATTTGTGACATCCAACGCTATGTTACATGGAATTACTGGGTCATGAGAGCCAGGGATTCTTTAGTAAGCAGAATAGCAAATCCTGCCACTGAGCTTGGTGTTTTAATAAAAGATCATGTAATCTGATTAAAGATGTAACTGTGGTTCCTTGAGATTGTTTGAGGAAACCCAGCTACTAAAAAGACATAGCTGGGATTTCAACTAAAAACTTTGACACTCAGGAGATGGATTGTACTGCCAGTTATTGATGAATCTAGAACTAAGTCCAGACCCAACACTCTGGCTAGGGTTATCCCACTCTGTCTTTTAGAACAGAGAAACAGGATTACAGTTGGAGCTTCTAACTGCCACTTCTCGATGATTGACACTTGTGACTGATCCATCTTTCTGTATCAATGTGCAGGATGTGTCCATAAGTGCCATAGGTCAGGAATGACTTTCCTACCAGCATCAGCCTCTGCTCCCCACGGTGGTTTTGTGGGCTTTGTTACCATCTTCCCCTCTGCTCTTCTTCCTCCATTGTAGACTCCTCTGGTAGAATGCTGGATGATACGCATTTCCCTCTGTCCCCACACTGTTCTTCTGTGGATCAGTCTGAGTCCTCCTGCTTCCGGAATGAAGTGGGATCCTCAAAGTTGGCGAATCCTTTGCTGAGAGGCTGGGCTAATGCCCATCATTACTATATATTTTTGAATTTCACTGAGTACTCTCAGGTTGTTTCCAGTTTTTGCAGATAGAAATGATGCCAAAATTTGGATTCATATGTGCTGACATTTCTCTTACCATGCACCTGTGTGGTGTCCCTTGCCACCTGAAACTTAAGAGAATTGACCAATTCTCTCTCAACCTTGATTATATCCATTTATAGTTGAGTCCCATCAGAGCTGACCAAGACATCCGGTTTCCTGTCACCGTGAATATTTATTTTCTGCTTCCTCCATAGGCACTATTGTAAGCACTTTACATGTTTGGACTCTTCAATTCTAACAGTGCCATTTCATAAACGAGACTGAGGTACACAAAGTCTATAGTATTTGCTCAGATCCACACAAATTATGCATGGATCTGGAATTAGATGACTGGCAATATGGCCCCAAGCCTGCCTTTATGTCTGTTTTTGTAGACTGTGCCTTGCACATTCAGAGCTTTAGAATTTTGACAAAAATATTGATGTCAAGTGTTCTTATGCTATTACTTTAATTCATATACACCATTTTCTAGTATATACAAATGGGGATGAGCATCTTTTTGGACATTTATCATCTAACCATGTTTCCTTTTTTGGGGAATCGTCTGTTCAGATCCTTTGCTAACTTTTCTGTAATTTGTCTTTTTCTTTGTGATTTTGGTTAGTGGGTCAATTATGTATTGCTGTACAGTAAAATATCCCAAATGCGCTAGCTTCAAACATCACAGGAGTGAGTTTATGATCACCTCTCCTGGTTCTGTGGGTTGATGGACCCATCCTGGCTAACCACCTGGGGCCTTTCACGCAGTGGCTGGTGTCAGTGAAGTGCCCACTCACTCACTCAGGTAACCATTGCTGGGGTTGATTGGGGAATCTACAATAGCCTCTCCACATGGCTGGCTGGGCTTACCTGCAGTATGGTGGTGAGCCTTACAAGAGGTCCAAGCAGAAGTACAAGAGGCTTTTGACCACTCAGCTTCAGAATTGGTGCAGTCTTGTTTCCAGTGTCCTTGATTGATGAAGTCAGATGTGAAGTTTCACCCGAGTCCACAGGGAGGGGATGCAGACGCGTCTCCTCTATGGAAGGAATGTCCACCTCGCATTGTAAGAAGGACATGGAGGAAGATGACATTTATCATGGTAGCCATATTTGGAAACTTTTCTCCACCGTGGAGTTCAATAAGGATTCTTCCAAGTGCCTGGTTCAGGTGTTAATTGTCATGGGATCAATGGTATCACTCTAACCTTTTGGTTTGTACTCTCTTGTTGGTTTTCTAAGATACCATTATCCCACTCTGAAACTTTAGCCATATATATCAGAGATAAGATAGATAGATACACATGTGTATGTGTGGAGTGTGCTTAAAGATATATATCTTTTTATATTTAGGATTTTGGTTTATGCGGAATGTATTTATACATACAGCATTTTCCCCATGGATAGTTAGTTGTTAGAACTTGGGGCATTTATTATGCTTTTAAAAAATTTCTTTTTAACAATGTACTTTCCCTGCTCCTACTTGATTTTTTGTAATTTCCTGGTCCTTACCTCATTTACTTCTTTTATTGCTTTGGGTAGGGTGCATTTCATTGCTGTTTCCTATCAAGTAAAGTGAACATAACACAACATAACTTTTATCTATATCTTTACGCTTATTTCCCCAAACATAAGGACCTTGGAAAATTGTAACTGTAGAAGACTCCAAATAGTCAATGTTGCTGTAGTCTAATAATTTGCTTTTTCTTGCTTTTACATATATAAAAAACAGTCACCAATATTATTGTATTTATAGATCAGTTTGGGATTACTGTACACTTACAACTGTCTCTGTTCACTTTTTCTTTTCCTTAAAAATCCCAGTACATTCTTCTGAGTTTGATTTCCTTCTTCATGGAGAGCATGTCTTCGTAGTTACTTTGGTGCAGAGATAGGAGCATGAACTCTCAGCCTTCTCGTCTGCCCCAAATCCCTGAGCCATTTGAAGACATTGCTGCATTCTTTTCTTGCCCCTATTGTTGTCGATTAGAAGTTTCTACAGTCTAACTGCTGTTAATTTGTAAGTATTTTATTAGTTTGTTTTCAAAAAAAACATATTCTCTTGGTCTTTGCTGTTCTGATGTTTCACTTTCTTTATCCAAAGATGGTTTTCCAATTCATTGAGTTTGGGGTTCACTTAAGGTAATGACTCATAGCTCTCATCAGTTCTGAAAACTTCTTCACCATTGTCTCTTCAAGGATGGCTTCTCGCTCAGTCTTTCTGCTCCTGCTGGAATTCCTGTTAGATTCCCGCAGGCTGTTCCGAGTCAATCTACCACATTTCTTACCTTAACCATTCCCCATTTCTTTGCCTCTCTGATTCATTCTATATGATTTCCTCAGCATTGAATTTCAGTTTACAAATTCTTTCTTCAGCTTCACCTAATTTATTGATTAATCCATCCATTGAGTTTTAATTTTAATGGCCTATTTTTATAATTTCTATAAGTTCTGTTTGGTTATTATTGAAATGTTCACTTTTTGGTCCATGGAATCTAATTTTTTACTTTTTTACTTTTTTTCTGCACTACTGGGGATTGAACCTAGGGACATTTTACTTTTGAGCTATACCCCAAGCCCTATTTTTTATTCTTTATTTTGAAACAGGGTCTCACTAAGTTGCAGAGGGTCTCACTAAATAGCTGAGACTGACCCTAAACCTGCAATCCTCCTATCTCAGCCTCCCAAGTACTGGGATTACAAGTGTGCACCACCATGCCCAGCTAATTTTTTACTTTCAAATACGATTTTTATTATTATTTTTATTGGGCTTTGTTCTTTTTTCATATATTTATTTTAACAACTTGAACTTATATAATTTTCTTCAGATATTCCCCCTGCTGTCATCTTTGGATGGCAAATATTCCTATTTTTTTTTTGTTCATTTTTCATGGGGAATTTATTGGTGTAATAAATTTCAGTGATTTATTTTCTTTCTTTCTTTCTTTCTTTTTTTTTTTTTTTGTGGTACTGGGGATTGAACCCAGGAACATTCTACCTCTGAGCTACACCCCAGACCTGTTTCTTATTCTTTATTTTGAGATAGAGTCTCACTAAGTTGCGGAGTGCCTCACTAGGTAGCTGAGGCTGGCCGCGAACTCGGATCCTCCAGTCTCAGCCTCCCAAATGCTGGGATTACAAGCATGCGCCACCATGCCCGGCTAGTGATTTATTTTCAATGGTAATGATATCCCTTGTGTCTAGGGCAGAGGAATGTTCTTCATGCAAACTTCACATTCTGAGGATTTACATACTACAGAGATACCACTGAGGTGGTGAATGTAATCTCTCAACCTATGCATCATACAAGTCTTGGGTTTTGGGTTTTATGGAGACTTTCATTTTTCCTCTGTGAAGATCCTGAGCCTAGATAATCTTCCTTGCAATCTTCATTTGCTGGATAAGAGAGAACTGGAGTGAGGAAATTTGATAATTCTGAGTTTATGCAAATAGCTCAGCATTAACATTTTATCTGGAGCAAGCAAGAAACCCAGTCCCCAAATCCAATCCCCAGGCCCTAGGGTGCCATCAAAATCTCCCTCCTCCCTAATCCTTTCTCTGCTCCCCTCCCCAGGACAACCAGTTTCAGTTCCATGGCTTGCAGACACTGGTCTCAGTTCCTTCTTCATTTCTGGAACCTTTGATCTTACTTTCTTTCGTGTGCATATAGTTACATTTTTAACTTCTTATTGCTTTATTGCTGTAGGGTTTCCATAACAGCTAGATCTACGATGTTACCAGAACTAGAAATATCTGGAAGAATTTTAAAGCTGACCTTGGGTGAGTTTGGGATTAGAGTTTTCCCATGTCCTTGGGAACTAATCCAGCCAACCAAAAAGTTATTCTCTGGGTTTAAGTCACCAGACCACTCATAGGTGAGACTCTTTCCTTTAACAGTGTCCAGCTTGGTTGAAATCCAAGAAGGTCCTGGCTTTCACTGCATTCGATGTTATAGGAATTCCTGGATTGTGTTTGTGGAATATTAATATTTAAAAAAATAATGTCCTGTTTACATAAGTTTGGAAAGTGATGGGTTAAACCAATTTAAGCAAGTTTCTGTACTACCAGACTTCTCAGAAAAGAAGCGGAAGACAGCTGTCTTTAACATCACTCCTAAATATAAAAGGAAGTAGGAAAAGAATATATCTAAACATGCACAGTGGATGGGGACATGGAATGAGAACCAGAAGGTCAGAGTATCTTTGAGTCTAACATGGAAAGGAGCAGCACAGGTCCCTTTTAAGGGCTGCGTCATTGGTTTGATTCTAAGCATGCACCTATCCTATCATGGACTCTTTTTAATTTAGATATAATGTAAGAGAAACACTCTTACGATCTGCATGATGATGATTTACTGTATTAGTCAACTTTTTGTTGCTATGACAAAAGAACTGAGAAAATCAACTTAAAGGAGGAAAGATGTATTTGGGCTCAGGGTTTCAGAAGTTTCAGTCCATGGTAAGTGGGATCCACTGTGGCTGGGACTGTGGTGAGGCAGAAAATCATGGTGGAAGGGCCTGGCAGAGCAGGGCTGCTCACATCGGAAAGCAGAGGAAGGAGAGAGAGAGAGAGAGAGAGAGAGAGAGAGAGAGAGAGAGAGAGAGAGAGAGAGAGAGAGAGAGAAAGAGAAAGAGAGAAAGAGAAAGAAGCCAGGCGTGGTGGCGCACACTTGTAATCCGAGTACTTGGGAGGCTGAGATGGGAGGTTCGAGGCCAGCCTCAGGTACTTAGTGTGACCTTCTGCAACTTAGTGAGACCCTGTTTCAAAATAAAGAATAAAATAGGACTGGGGATGTAGTGTAGCTCAGAGGTAGAATGCCCCTGAGTTTAATCCTCAGTACGACAAAAGAGAGAGAGAGAGAGAGAATGAATGAATGAATGAGGAAGGGGCCATGGACAAGACACACTCTCCTCAGGCATCTCCCCAGTGACCCACATCTTCCAGTCAGGCCCCTTCTCCTCAGGTCTCCACCACCTCCCAATGGCACCAGTCCCTGGGAGCCAAGCCCCCCACACTTGAGCCTTTGGAGCCCCCCTAGGTCAGCGCTGTGGTGACTCACTGACATAGCCAACCTACCTTTTAAAGTTTGGATTCATCTCAAGCCAGAAAGCTTATACAGGAAGAAAAGCAAAATAAGTGCTTCTTATTTCAGTTGTCTGGATGATCTCACTGAGGTTAGTAGCTACCCTTCTGGTGACCACTGTGTAGCCTTTGGTGACCACGGGTTCCCTTCCAATGTAGGACTCAGTTCTCTACAGGGTCTGTAAACCTCCCGACAAGCCTGTGAAGTGGATGCTGAAGTTAGCCCCGTTTCACAGATGAGAAAACTGAGTCACAGAGACACCACATGCCACTTCCCTCTGCTGCTTCATTGCAACTGGCTTTTCACCATGGCGTAAAGTCTCGACAGGGTAAATGGTGACTTTCTAGACTCTGCATCTGATTCGTGGCATCTGTCTTGAGCAGTGAACAAGGTGGTAGCTGTCATGTCATCCTACTTGGTTACTCTTAGAACAAATACTCTTTTATTTGATTTCAAAATGTTTTGATGAGAATTGTAGGTCGATTCTATTTAAAAAAAAAAAAATTTTCCCCTACCAAACAATCTCAAGATTCTTTACAACTTGAAAGATACACTTTGGGAGGAGTGTATTGTACTTAAGTGTATTTACAAAAGGGAACCCAAACAAGCCTGCCCGTCCTAAATCTGCCTAATGCCTGGGGTAATAAATATTTCTGCACTTGTTTGTGGAGCCCATCTGAGTGGTCAGACATGTTTGATTTAGGCTCAGTTCCCTGGGACAAGTGATGGTGGCATTTCCTTTTCCTTCTACTGCTATCATGTTTTTCCAAGAACACCGGCTCCCTCAGTGAGGGCCCCCAGTGCCTGCTATTAACTTGTCTCCTTCTCTGGGAAGCATTATGTCCCCTGTTCACAAAACAGATGGGCTTATGAGCAAGGACACATTCCACCCTGAATAGTGTTCACTCATTCATTAATTAATTAATTCAATGGTCCAGACATTCAACAAATACACATTCTGTACTTACCCTGGGTTATCTGTGGACAAGACAGGATAAGACAGGCAGCTTCTTTTATGGACCTGACAACGAGGTGGGAGATGTTAACTAGACAGTCACTTGTATTATTTTCTTTTTCTTCATTAGGAAGCCTTCTTATGTATGCCATTTGCAATTCTGGTTGCATGCAATTTATTGGGAAGAAATGGAGGGTGTGACTGAATATTTGTTGGAGACCTTAGCATGGGAATTAGTGTGTAAGGAAATGGGTCATTTGCTATTTGGAGAATTAGTCTGTCGGTAGGGAGGGGTCAAAGGAGCTGTAGCTATTTCACAGTGAGAAGAGTAACTAAGCTAAATTATGTTTGAGTTTGAAGGAAAGGATTGGAAGTATCAAATACTTTCTCTCTCTTCTTTCCTTTCTCTCTCTCTCTCTCTCTCTCTCTCTCTATTTCTTTCTTTCTATTTTATACTGAGGATGGAACCCGGGGGTACTCTACCTCTGAGCTACACCCTTAGCCCTTTTTTAAAAAAATTATTAATTTTTTTGTGTGTTTTGAAGGAGGGTCTTGCTAAGTTCCTGAGACTGGCCTTGAACCTGTGATCCTCCTGCCTTAGCCTACCAAGTACTGGGATTACAGGCATTTATTACTACATTCAGATAATACTTCATTTTTCTGTTGAGAGTCCAGTAAAGAATTGATTTAAAAGTTCGTAAATGGTTGACTCTAGACAGAATATCTAGAAATTGTGAGAAATTTTAGACCTTGCCCAGGGAGGGGTTGGGGATCATGCTGCCCAGACAGATCTTGGGGATTGATGGGAGAGTGCTTCTAGAAATGGAGTCTAAGATCTGATCTCCGAGTCTCTCAGTCCACTCTTCTCAGTCCCCTCTGTCACACCATTAGAACATATTTAAATATATGTCTTGAGCTTCATCTGGTTGCGACACTCACTTCCTTTAAAATCCACCGCAGCTGGATCTTGCATTTTGACTTTCTTAGAAGTATTTGATTTTTTCACAACATTTCCATTTTTATCTGTTATGATCTATCTCTTCCTGTCATAGCCGGAAACATGATACCAGGATTAGGCAACTCTCCAGTCCCTTTCTCTGGGGTAAAGTCTGAAACAAAATAACCCCAACCCATCTGTTATCTCAGCAACATTTTCTCTGCTGTCACTTTCTAATTTTGTGGGGGAAAAATAACCCATTCATTCCTAAAATTAATATATTTATGGAAAGTCTTGTTTGCATCGCACCAATTCCTCATGATCTTTATGGGTTGATAAACAGCACACAGATCATGCGGCAACTTTGGCTTTCATTTCTGGCTAATTACTTTGGTATCCTTTTAGTTTTTTCTTTTTCTTTTCTTGGTGGGAGTACAGTTACTGGCTTGTGGCTGAAATTCTGCTTATTTCGGTAA
>PVLC010028113.1:0-21308 GCA_004027655.1 Graphiurus murinus
CCCGGTACTGGGGATTGAACTCAGGGGCATTCTACCTCCGAGCTATACCCCCAGCCCTATTTTTTTATTCTTTATTTTGAAACCGGGTCTCACTAAGTTGTAGAGTGCCTCACTAGATAGGTGAGGCTGCCAAAGGCATTCTTCATGTTCTCTCTCCATCACCATTAGTTGTCCCTCACTATTTAAATATTCCCTGCAGCATATAAGTATGTTATTAGTTCATCTCTAGGAAACATCTCCTAACACCATGTCCTCTGCCAGCCACCTTGATTCTCTCTGCTTTGCAGTAAAGCTCCTGAAGAGAGGATCCATGATGTTGTCTCTTCATGCACTTTCCCAGTGAATAGCACCCTTAGCATATAATGACAATTCTGACTTCTGTCTTATTCATTAGTTTTGTCTGATCTTAACTTCATAATATGCATCATACAATGTGTACTGCCCTGTCCTCTTTTGTAGAGTACAGTACCTATAATATTAACCTGTATTTTTTTTTGCAGTAATGGGGATTGAACTCAGGGGCATTCTACCTCCGAGCTATGCCCCCAGCCCTGTTTTTTATTCTTTCTTTCTTTCTTTATTTTTTTTTTTTTGCGGTACTGGGGATTGAACTCAGGGGCATTCTACCTCCGAGCTACACCTCCAGCCCCTTTTTATTCTTTTTTTTTTTTTTTTTTTTTGCAGTACTGGGGATTGAACTCAGGGGCAGTCTACCTCCGAGCTACACCCCCAGCCCTATTTTTTATTCTTTTTTATTTTGAAACCGGGTCTCACTAAGTTGCGGAGTGCCTCACTAGGCAGCTGAGGCTGGCCTCGAACCCAGATCCTCCGGTCTCAGCCTCCCGAATGCTGGGATTACAAGCGTGCGCCACCACGCCCGGCTCCTTTTTATTCTTTATTTTGAAACAGAGTCTCACTGAGTTGCGGAGTGCCTCACTAGGTAACTGAGGCTGGCCGCGAACCCAGATCCTCCGGTCTCAGCCTCCTGAATGCTGGGATTACAAGCGTGCTCCACCACGCCCGGCATTAACCTGTATTTTTGCAATTATTATTTTTTAACATTATAATTCTTTTTTTTTTTTTTTTCGGTACTGGGGATTGAACCCAGGGACATTCTACCTCCGAACTACATCCCCAGCCCTATTAGTTATTCTTTATTTTGAAACAGGGTCTCACTAAGTTGCGGAAGGCCTCACTAACTAGAGGCTGGCCGAGAACCCATGATACTCCTATCTCAGCCTCCCAAGTACTGGGATTACAAACGTGTACCACCATGCCCAGCTCCCAAGGAACTTATATATCCCAAATCCTTAGATATTCAAATTCCGTGTGTAAATGGTATGGTATTCGCATATAGCATACACATATCCTCCTTTATACTTTAAATAATCTTTAAATTACTTGTAATATTTGATACAATGTAAATGATATGTAAATAGTTGTTACACTGTATTGTTTAGGGAATAATAACAAAAGAAGTCCATATATGTTCAGTGCTGGCACAGTTTTCTCCCCAAATGTTGATCTGAGGTTGGTTGTCCCTGAGGATGCAGAACCTGTGGGTAACAAGAGCCAATGGTACATTATAGTATTCCATTACAGGACTGTACCATAGTTGACTGATTATTTTATTGATGGACATTTGAGTGGCATTTAGGTTTGACTACTATGAATAATGCTATGAACATTCGTAAACACATTTTGGTGTATATGTCTGTTCTTTCTTTTAGGTATGTAACTAGGAGCAGAAATGCTGGATTGTAGGATGTGTGTGTGTGTGTGTGTGTGTGTGTGTGTGTGTGTGTGTGTGTGTGTTTTGTTTACACACATCGTGCCATCAATTTTTCTATTGCCAGGCAGTTTTCCAAAGTGGTTGATTTCCCGGCAGCAGTATATGGAATTTGCAGGTATTGGTCCATATCCTCATTAATAGTGACACTAGCAGTCTTTAATTACAGCTATTCTGGTAGGTGTATTACCTGATTGTGGTTTTAATTATTATTTCTGAGGCAAATAATTATATTGAACAACTTTTCATGTTCTTGTTGACATTTGAATAGTCTCTTTAGCTACAGGACAGTTCAATCTTTTTTTTTTTTTTTTTTGCAGTACTGAGGATTGAACTCAGGGGCATTCTATCTCTGAGCTATACCCCCAGCCCTATTTTTTATTCTTTATTTTGAAACAGGGTCTCACTAGAGTGCCTCACTATGTAGCTGAGGCTGGCTTCGAACCCAGATCCTCCGGTCTCAGCCTCCCGAATGCTGGATTACAAGCGGGTGCCACCACGCCTGGCTAGGACAGTTCAATCTTTTGCCCATTAAAAAAAAAAAATGTTAGCCGGGCATGGGGGTGAACACCTGTAATTCCAGTACTTGGGAGGCTGAGACAAGAGGATCACAGGTTCCAGGACAGACTCCACCAGTAGTGAGACTCTCATCAACCTAATGAGACCCTGTTTCAAAAATAAAAATAGGGCTGAGGGTGTAGCTCTGAGGTAGAATACCTGAGGGTTCAATCCTTGGTACAACAAAACCCCAAAAATATCTTGGTTACTTGTCATTTTCTTACTGATTTAGACATGAGTCCTTTGTTGGATTTATGTACAGTGAAAATCTCTCAGTCTATGGTTTGTTTCTTTGCTTGCTTAATTGTGTCTTTTGATGAATATGGTTCTTAATTTTAATGAAGACAGTCTTTTCTGGTTAGTGTTCTGTTTAAGACTGTCATTGAGAAATTCTCTTATTTTAAAAGATTCGTTATTTTATGTATGAGTTTAGAACTCTGATACATCTCAAATTAGTTTTTGTTTATTGCGTTTGGTAGAAGTCAAGTTTCATTCAAAAATCCAATTATGCCATAGTCTAGTGATGTGAGAGGAGAACTGAAGTCTCCTAGTATTAATGTATTGGGATCTACGTGTGACTTTATATCTTGCAGAGTTTGTTTTATGAAAGTGGCTGCACCTATGTTTGGGGCATAGATGTTGATAACTGTTATTTCCTCTTGCTGAATTGTTCCTTTTACTAGTAAAAGGTGACCTGCTTTGTCTCTTTGGATGAGCTTAGGCTTGAAATCTAGTTTATCCGATATCATAGTTGCTACTCCTGCTTGTCTCCGAGTTCCATTGGCATGGATTACCTTATTCCAGCCCTTCACCCTTCATTTGTGGGAATCTTTGCTTGAAGGTGTGTTTCTTGCAGGCAGCATATAGATGGATTCTGGGTTTTAATACATTTTGCCATCTTGTGCCTTTTTATTGGGGAGTTGAGACCATTTATATTCAGTGTGATTATTGAGAGATGATTTTAAATTTCTAACATTTTGAGTTTTGACTTCTGTTTGTGATAGTGTTTGTTCTTCTTTGCTTAGTTGTTTGCTTCCTGGAAATTATTGTTTCTCTGGTTCTGACATTTACTTGTTAGTTCTTCTTTGGAGTTAATCAGTTTGAGTATTTTCTCTAGTGCTGGTTTGGAAGACATAAATGTTTTCAGTTTCTGTTTGTCATGGAAGGTTTTTATATCCTCGTCAATTTTGAGAGAGAATTTTGCTGGGTATGAGAATCTTGGCTGCAAGTTATTTTCTTTCAGAGTTTGGAATATGTTACTCCTGGCTTTCATGACTTGATTTGGGAGGTCTGGAGTGATTCTAATTGGTTTGCCTCTAAATGTCACTTGGCCTTTTAGAATTCTTTCCTTAGCCTCCACATTAGTCAGCTTGATTATTATGTGGCCTGGTGAACCTCTTCTTTGGTCTTGTCTAGAGGGGGTTCTAAATGTTTCCTGCACCTGGGTGTCTACTTCTCTTTCTATGTTTGGAAAATTCTCTGATATTACTTCTTTGAAAAGGTTGTTTATTCCATTAGTTTCAACTTCTAATCCCTCTTCTATGCCTATTATTCTTAGGTTAGCTCTTTTAAAATTGGCCCAGATCTCATTGATGTCCAGTTCATACTGTCGAATTTTTTTTTTCTAGATTATGTATAATGAATTCATTTTTGGAATGGTTATCTTCTAGGAGTGATATTCTATTTTCCATGTGGTCTAATCTACTGTTTATAGTTTGTATTGATGCCTTCACTTCTATTATTGCATCTTTCACATCCTTCACTTCCCTCAAGGCTTCTCTATGATTCCTCCTCAGCGTGTCAGATTCTTTGCTTATTTGTTCCTTTATTTCTTTCCAGCTCTCTCTCTTTCTGCATTCTTTCTGGAAGTTTTGTATCATTTCTATTATTAAAGATCTGAATTGTTCTTCTTTATTTTGAAACATTCAGTGTCCTTGAGTTCTGTTATTGTGGGGTTGTGTTGACTCATTGTTACTTTGGTATTTTTTCTTCCCATGGTTTACCTGTTCTTAAATTTATAGCTTTGCTGCTCTTGCACGCTTTCTCTGAATTTATAGATTGCTTATTTTTATTTTCTCTCTGTGAATGGTATCTTGTACTGAGTTGCAATTACTCTGGTACTTCTGCCTGCTCTATCGGTGCCTTTGGTGGGTTTCAGGTGTTGACTTCTAGGATCTAGCAAAAGGTAACAAAGCAACCAATCCTCCGAACAAACATGGATAAATCAAAGCAATGCAAAGTGAAAACAGAGTAAAAACGAAACAAAACAAAACAAAAACCCAGAAAACAAAAAACAACAAGAAGAAACAAAATAAAAATCCCTGCAAGTTTGTAAGAACAGATCTGATTTGGCCTCTGCAGATCTTTTGGGTAGATCCCTGCTGCTGTGGGCGGCAGACAAAACGGCGGCTGACAAGATGGCGGCTGCTACTGCCGCACACGCTCTGGCTCCCCCGTTCTCCCTGGTCTACTCTCTGGGTTCCGACCAACTGCCCCTGTTGCTTTACTCACTTTTATGCTGCTTTGCGTCTCTTTCCTCCCATCAAGAAGCGGCTCCTGGATAGAAGCCCACCTACTCAAACTTTCCAGGGGGAATGGATTTTTTAAGGGCTATAATTTGTAACTAGTAATCACATAAAAGTCTTCTCAATGACCTTCCTCCCCATTAGCCCTTAGACTTCCTTGTTCTTCCTTTATTTTTCTTTCCTAGAGCTAGAATCCCAGGTGTGGAGAAACACCCATGCTGTTCTCTCTATTGGGTTATTTTCCTTAGCGTACACATATGTGTTTACCTCTATCACCTTAAAAAATAAAATCTTTTCTTCAATCATTTTTGTTACCTTTTTTAGCTAAATCCAAGGCAATATTTACATGTTGTCTACAATGTCTTCCGATTTTTGCTTGAAGTCACTTCAGTAAGGCTGAGCCTATCTTCAAGCTTGTCTCCCTATTTCTTTACTTTTTTTTTTTTTTTTTTTGCAGTACTGGAGATTGAACTCAGAGGCATTCTACCTCCAAGCTATACCCCCAGCCCTATTTTTTTTTTTATTCTTTATTTTGAAACCAAGTCTCACTAAGTTGCAGAGTGCCTCACTAGGTAGCTGAGGCTGGCAGCGAACCCGGATCCTCCGGTCTCAGCCTCCCGAATGCTGGGATTACAAGTGTGCGCCACCACGCCCGGCTTTTTTTTTGGAGTACTGGGGATTGAACTCAGGGGCATTCTACCTCAAAGCTACACCCCAGTCCTATTTTTTTATTCTTTATTTTGAAACAGGGTCTCACTAAGTTGTGGAGAGCCTCACTAAGTAGCTGAGGTTCCCAAGTACAGGGATTACAAGCATGCGCCACCACGCCTGGCTTTGTCTCCTTATTTCTATCCTTGCTTCTCTATACCCTGCACAGTTAAGATGATCCTTTAAAAATGCAAAACAGGGAGCCTGGTGTGGTGGCACATGCTTGAATTCCAGCATTTGGGAGGCTGAGACAGGAGTATCTGGGTTCAAGGCCAGCCTCAGCTACCTAGTGAGGCACTCCACAACTTAATGAGACCCCGTTTCAAAATAAAGAATAAAAAATAGGGCTGGGGATATAGTTCGGAGGTAGAATGCCCCTGAGTTCAATCCCTAGTACTGCAAAAAAAACCCAAAAAAAAACAACAAAAAAAAAGCAAAACAGGGCGTGGTGGAGACCAGAGAAGACCAGCCTCAGCAATTTAGCTAGATCCAGTTTCAAAATAAGAAAAGATAAAATAATGGGGCTGAGGACGTAGCTCGGAGGCTGAATGTTAAAAAAAGCTCTGAGGCAAAAGTTAAAAAAAAAGCGACACCTAGTTGGGTGTGGTGGCACAGGCCTGTAATCCCAGTTCTTGGGAGGCTGAGACAAGAGGGTTGCAGCTTCAAGGACAGTCTCCACGAAGTAGTGAGACTCTCAGAGACCTAGTGAAACTGATGAGGTAGAGTAGAAGGAATAAAATTTAGGCAGAAAGGAGACATTGGGAAGGAAAGGAAAAATATAGTTTTAAAATCTGGAGAGTTCACAAGCTAACTCCACCCTATAGGGTGTGCCCAAATCTTAGGCTGAAGTCTCAGTGGGCCACACCTTTAATCCCCTGGATCCCTGCCCCCACCTGAGATTCAGGACAAAGGTCAGATCTCAGCCAGTGACCTCCCATCTTTTGAAAACCTGAGAGAGGGGAGGTCTGGACTTCTTCTTTGCCCACCCCTTCTTGGAATGACCATCCTATACCTGAAAAGATGAGGTCTAGACTGCTTCTGTGCCAACCCCCTCTTGGAAATCTATATAAGGACTAAAGGAGGCAAAGACTCTCTGTTGCCCTCCTGCTCGTGTGGCCTGGAAGACCTCCGCTTACCTGCTTCCCCGGAGTCCCTTGTATTTTTCCAAATAAATTCCTGCCTTTTGTTCCTGACTGGCACGTGTTAAAATTATTTTTATCATGGAGACCAAGGACCCACGAGTGGGACCATATTATCCCACAACAGTCCCACGACAAAACTCTGTTTCAAATAAAAAATAAAATAGGGCTGAGGATGTGGCTCAGAGGTAGACCGTCCCTGGGTTCAACCCCCAGTAGTGCGCGCATGCGCGCGCGCACACACACACACACACACACACACACACACACACAAAAGCAATACCTCTGCTCAAAACACTACAGTTATCTCTTTATTTCTCATAATAAGAGCCAAATTCTTTCATATTTATAAGAAATTTCCCATCTCTTAGTAATCTCATCCTTGCTTATTCCATGTTTCTGGAATATTCCAGTCTCAAGGCCTTTCCACGGCTTCCTTTCCTCAACCCCCACCCCCATCCCCACCCCATCTATATAGGCAGCTTTCTTCATTTCCTCAGGTTATTGCTTGGTAAAGTCGTGTGGTCTACCCTACAACTCCTTAAATTATAAAAAATCCTGTTTCGTATCTTCAGTCTTCTCCATCTAGCTCTATATTATTATTATTATTATTATTATTATTATTATTATTATTATTTATTTTGGTAGTGGGGATTGAACATAGTGGGATTCTACCTCTGAGCTACACCCCCAGCCCTATTTTATTTTACTTATTTTTATTTTGAAACAGAATCTCACTAAATTCCTGAGGCTGGCAGCAAATGTATAATCCTCCTATCTTAGCCTCCCAAGTACTGGGATTACAAGCATGTACCACCACGCCTGGCTCCAGCTCTGTTTTTTTTGTTTGTTTGTTTTTTGGCAATTATTAACTGCTAAAATTGTTCAGCCATTCAATAATTTTTTGTTAACCTCCTATGTGCCAGGCTCAGTACTAGTTGTTGGGTATATATTGATAAATAAAATGGACAACAGTCTCTGCTCTCATGGAGCATATATTCCAGACAGGATATCCCAGATGGGGAAGACAAGCAATCTAATAAGGAAATTAGAAGATTTTAGTAGCAAAATGAAATAGCAGTGGCTCTTAAACTTGTGGTATGTAGTTAAAATGCTACTTAGAGGAAAATTTATATTAGAAAAGAGAAAGGCAGTAAAATTAACAAGCATTCTTCTTAAGAAGTTAAAAAAAAGTGATAAAAAGAAAGAAGTGTAGCTGGGCATGGTTGTGCACACTTGTAATCCCAGTACTACTTGGGAGGCTGAAAGGAGGATTGAAGGTTCCTGGCCAGCCTCAGCAACTCGTGAAGTCCTTTGCAACTTAGTGAGACCCTGTTTCAAAATAAAGAATAAAATAAGGCTAAGGGTATAGCTTGGAGGTAGAATGCCCCTGGGTTCAATCCCCAGTACTGCAAAAAATAAATAAATAAATAAATAAATAAATAAATAAATAAATAAATAAATAACAGGGTTCCTGGATTCATGAGCAGTAAATCATAATTTTTACATACCATTAACAAATGGAAAATGACATTAAAAAGGCAATATTAATATTAGCATAAAACTATCCAATGAAACAGATACAATGAAAATATATTAAAGACCTTTATACAGAAACCTAAAAATATTACTGAAAAAATTTTTTCAGATCTAAATAAGTGGAGAGAGATATGCTATATTAATGGAATGGAGGATCTAATACTTTAAGGCTATTAATTCACCCAAATTGATTCATGAATTTATAGAGTTAGTACAATATTAATGAAAATGGCATTAGAAATTCTGTAAATTGACTGATTTAAATTTATATGGAAATAAGAATAGACAAGATTCTCATAAAGAAGAATTTGTTGAAAGAACTTATCCTACCAAGCGTTAAGACTCACTTTTACATATTAGGGATTTAAAAATATGGTCTTTTGGTAGAAAAATCAGAAAATAAGCAGATAGAACAGAATAGAAATCCCCCAATAGACTCATGCCTATACAAACACTAGATTCATGACACTGTAAACCAGTGGGGGAAAGATGGCCTTTTCAAGAAATTAGATATATATGGGGGAAAAAATTGAGCCCAAACTTGTATATTCACACACAAAAAGTAATTACTGCTGTGGCAAAGACCTGAAGAGAAGGCCAAATAATGAAGGTTTTAGAAAATAGTATCTTCATGGTCTCTGGCAACAGGAAAGATTTCCTGAAAGAAACAAAAGAACAAAACATTGATGTTAAGAAAAGGATTAATTTGAATACATTAAAATGAAGAGTCTGCATTTATCAAAAAAGACTAAGATAGTAAAAAGGCAAGCAATGGAGCCGGAAAAGAAAACTATAACACATGTAACGAATCAAGGACATGTAACTAGAGTATGTAAAGAATTACAAAATCAATAAGAAAAAAATGCAACAGAAAAATAGGTAAAATACCTGATCAACTTCACAAAGAAGATATCCATATAGTTCACAAACCTATGAAAAAGTGCTGAATCTCGTTGGTGTTCAGAAAAATGCGAGGTAAAACAATAATGAAACTAGGCATAGTGGCACACACCGGTAACCCCAGCTACTCTGAAAGCTAAGGCAGGAGAATCCCAAGTTCCAGGTCAACCTGGGCAACTCAGCAAGATCCTGTCTCAAAATAAAAAATAAAGAGGCTGGAATGTAGCTCAGTAGTAGAGTGCTTGCTTAGTTTATGTGAGGTCTTTAATTCAATCCTCAGTAACATAGAACAAACAAAAAAATCAATAATGAGATAGCACCCCATACTCATCAGAGAGGCAAATAGAATCCTATAAAAAATTGAAAAGTCCAGGGTTAAACGAGAAATGTGTGCATGGATGTCTTTACCTATACTAGCTTGTACATAACAAAGATGTGTAATTACAATGCACCAAATAAGGGAAAGATGAAAAAAAAAAAAAGATTTGTTAAAGTTACACCTGGAGATTTTGGATCTACATAATGCGGAGCCCACTTCTATTAACCTGGCAGAAACAGCTAAGACATTTGTAGATCGTCTCCAAGCCTTGGTCACTACCTGGCTCTCGTTTACCTCCTTGCTAGGAGGAGCTATCGTAGCAACAGCAATAGTCATTCTAGGTTTAGGCAATCTACCACTTGTTGTACGCCTTGTGATCAATGCCTATGTTAGTATATGAGCAGATTTACATGGAATAAAACTGCAAGCACTGCCTCATACAGGGCCTGGTAGTCAATGACAGGTTCGATTTTCTCAGGGCAAATCAACCTAAGACAGGGCTCGTTGAATGACTCATCAAGACCCCATGACGGGTAAGATTAATCACCTGGTAGGAAACGACCTAAGACAGGCACAGTCCTTCGTGCATTTTAAAATTATAACGGGGGAGGTGTGGGAGCCCAGCTGGGCCCCCTCCCCCCTGGCAGTTGCTATCTACATATATGAGCAATTATACTGACTCTTCTGCTATGGCTACATTGACGTCTCGAAGTCTGGAGATTGCCCCTAGGATGCGTAGATGAAAGACCCTCCTACTTCTTGGAAAGTAAAGATATGACCCTAAAGGAGTATGGTTTTATGACTCTAGAAAGTTTGCTGTACCAGGCTATGTTAAAAATGTGGGCTATACGTGTAAAACAAAGAAGTGGTGCTATTTGTGATCTGATAATGATTGATATGTCATAAATGTCTATGTAACCCTTTTGTACTCAAGAAATGTATAAAAGAATCCACGCTAAAAAATAAATAAATAAAAAAATTGAAAAGTCCAACAAAAGGTGAAAGGGTCAAACATTAAAAAAATACATTGGTAGATCTAAATCCTACCTATTAATAATTTCATTAAATATCAATGACTAAATACTTGAATTAAAAGGCAGAGATTATCAGAATGAATTAAAAAAAGCAAGACACTCAAATGTATACTACCTGTAGTGTCCTGGGTCATCATGATACCTTTTGTGGGTCCTTGCCTCTGGTGAAAAGAATTTCAACATGTGCCAGTCAGGGACAAGGGTAGGAGTTTTATTTAGGAAAGTGAGGGACTAGAGGGAGAAGACAGGAGAGGGGAGATCGTCTAGGCCAAGAGAGTCTTTGCGTTCTTTTCAGTCTTTATATAGAACTCCCAAGAAGGGGTGGGCACAGCAGAGGTCTTCACCTTTTCTTCCTCTGGTTTCAACGATGGGTGATGGCTGTGTAAGGTCCGACATTTGTCCTCATGGATCTCAGAAATCTCTTTTTTTTTTTGTGGTACTGGGGATTGAACTCAGGGGCATTCTACCTCTGAGCTATACCCCCAGCCCTATTTTTTATTCTTTATTTTGAAACAGGGTCTCACTAAGTTGCGGAGTGCCTCACTAGGTAGCTGAGGCTGGCTGCGAACCCGGATCCTCCAGTCTCAGCCTCCCGAATGCTGGGATTACAAGCGTGCGCCACCACGCCCGGCTCAGAAATCTCTTTAAAGTAGGAGATGAACTTTAAATATAAAGACAAGCTGAAAACAAATGGATGGAAAGAGGTATATCATGCAAACAATAAGCATAAACAGGTTGGGATGAGCTTATAAATGTCAATTAACATACCCGACAAAACTAGCATCATAAAAGAAAGCTACAAGGTAAATCTCACATATAGTGCACAAACCATAAATAAAACAATAACAATTAGAATCCAGTAGATTACAAGCGTGTGCCACCACGCTTGGCTTTAATGAACCTTTAACATGCTAGTGTGTATTGTGAATTTCCAAAAGGGAAACATGTTATGCAGGATCTCTTAAACTTGCCTTGCCATAGAACCCTCATTGAAAAGCCCTCAATATCCAGACTTGGTGGCGCACACTTGTAATTCTAGTACTTCAGAGGCTGAGACAGGAGGATCTCAGGTTGCAGGCCAGCCTCAGCTACTTAGTGAGGCTCTCTGCAACTTAGTGAGACCCTGTTTCAAATTAAAGAATAAAAAATAGGGCTGGGGGTGGGGGGTGTTTTTCGGAGATAGAATGCCCCTGAGTTCAATCCCCAGTACCACAAAAAAAAAAAAAAAAAAAAAAAGAAAAGAAAAGCTCTCCACAGAAACACTATCGAGAACTGCTGAACCAATAGATCTCTGAATGACCATCTCAATATCATGATTCTATGATGATTTTCAGGCCACTGTTCTATTCCTTTAAGGACCACTTGTACATCTTGGAATTAGATTTTAGTACTACAGTCTTAGAAATTTGTGCAGGAAGCAAGAGATGCAGGTAAACAGGTTTTCAGAAGTTTTAGTGATACAAACAGGAATCCTAAAATATTTCAGAAAAGAAAGTACTTACACTATTACTAACATTGTTACCACTTTTTGGTAACATATAAAGTTTTGGACAATAGGAATGAATTTTTTTTCTGGTACTGGGGATTGAACACAGGGACTTTCTACCTCTAGCTACACCCCCAGCCCTTTAATTTTTTTTTTTTCAACAGGGTCTCTCTAAGTTGCTGAGGCTGTCCTTGAACCTGGCATCCTCCTGTCTCAGTCTCCCAAGTACTGGGATTATAGATGTGTGCCACCACGCCCCATAGGAATGAAATATTTTAGACTTTACATGACTTTTTGCTCTGACTTTACTGAAGCTATTGAAATAAAAGTACATTTCTATTTTAATGTATATAGATATATGATGGGTTTATGAGGAGAATTAGCTCACACAGTTACAGCAGCTAATTCTCATGAGAGGCTATCTTCAAGGAGACCCTGGGATGTTGGTAGTGTCCTTTTTTTTTTTTTTTTTTTTAAGGGTATGGTGGCACACACCTGTAATCTTAATACTTGGAAGGCTAATTCAGGAAGATTCAAAGTTTAAAGCTAGCCTCATAATTTAGCAAGGCTCTCTGCAACTTAGTGAGACACTGTTTCAAAATAAAATAAAATAGGGTCAAGGGTGTAGCTCAGAGGTAGAATGCCCCTGTGTTCTCTCTCTCTCTCTCTCTCTCTCTCTCTCTCTCTCTCTCAGACACACACACACACACACACACACACACACACGCACATACACACACATACACACACAATTGTTTAATTAATTTATTTATTTATTTTTTATTTATTTTTTTTTTTGCAGTACTGGGGACTGAACTCCGGGGCATTCTACCTCCAAGCTATACCCCCAGCCCTATTTTTTTTTTATTCTTTATTTGGAAACCGAGTCTCACTAAGTTGTGGCGTGCCTCACTAGGTAGCTGAGGCTGGCCACGAACCCGGATCCTCCGGTCTCAGCCTCCCGAATGCTGGGATTACAAGCGTGCGCCACCACGCCCGGCTGTTTAATTTATTAAAGTGAGAAAAGTTTATGAAGTAAGCTGTGTCTTTATAGACAAGTATACTTGTATAATGTGTGTGTAGTGGGGGGGCACTAGGGATTGAATCCAGGGGTGTTCTACTCCAGGCTATGCCCCCAGTACTTTTGATTTTTTCAGTTTTGAAACAGTCTCACTTGGTTGCTGAGAGTCTTGCTAAGTTGGTAAGGCTGGTCTGGAACCTGTGATCCTTGCCTCTCAGCCTCCCAGATACTGTGATTACAGTGGTATATCACCATGCCTGGCCAGACAAGTATGCTTTTCCATTAATTCTTCTTGTCTAATTTTCTGAGGAGTGACATGTTTACACATTATTTTCAATTTAAAAGGATTATTTGTATACCTACTGAGTTATTCCACTGGGGATTTATTTATTTATTTATTTTCATCTAAAGTACATCATAGCCATAATGATAGCCATTTTGAATACAACTTATTACACTGAATGTAACTCCCTGTGACAGGTATTTCAGACCAGTGTTTCCAAAGTTATTCTATTTCATAAGTTAGTAAAAAATATACTTGTAAAATTTGGGGAGGGGGGGAAGGTCATTTCCGACCAGAACACATTTAAAAGCAACTAGCAAAACAGAACCAACCAAACCAAACAAAATAAAAAAGTAAAAGCAACTGCTATCTCCAATGAGCATAAAATTTTAAAAATTAATGTTTTAATACCACAAATTTAGGAAAGAAAACATCAGAATAAAAGAAAGTTATTTGAATTTTAGCTTCATTAAACATTGCTATAGTTAGATACGGAATGTCCCCTGATGAGCTCATAAATTGGTGTTTAGAATTGATATAATTGAGTCATGAGGGTTGTAATCTCATCATTTATCTGGTGGAGTGTGGCTGGAGAAGGTGGGTCCCTGCAGGTGTGGCCTTAGGGTCTGTGCCTGTGTCTGAGTCCTCTTGCTTGGTCTCTGTCACTTCTGGCCTCCATGATGTGAGAGCTCCCTCTCTCTGCTTCCCATGGCCATGCCCTGAGCTCTGGCCCTGGCCTCGCATGGACTGAATCCAGAATCTCCAGAAAACTGTGAGCAAATAAGCCTGCCTTCCTCTAAGTTGTGTGGTCAGGTCTTTTGGATTATAGCTGTGAGAAGATTGACCTAAACAAATGTTAACAGCATTTCCCCTTTTTCATCAGTTTCATAGGCACTAGGAAAAACTGTGTCACAAAACTCTTTTGGCCCAGAGACCAGCCATTGTTTCAGCCAGGCACGAAGGGCCTTCCTGCCTGGAGACCCGGGTCCTGGAGGCAGATGACCTGCCCAGCTGTTCTCCTGAAGCCATCTCCGTGGTATGCAGGAGAAGAGGCAGGCTTTGTTCTTTGGTAGATTTTCTATTAATATTTAACAGTACTTGATATTTCCTTTACATTTTCTTTCTTATGCCCATTTCTTTTCCCTTTTGCCTTTTGCCTTCATTGATACACCATTTATGTTTTGAATCCTTTATCCTAACCAGAAATCTCAGAACGAAAATTACACGGCGTCCCTCTAAATACAGCAAAGCAAGTCAGGGAGAAACGGATTTCTCCATGGGAGAAAGTCAGGGGACAAAAGGTAGGCAAGGTGGGATGGTTGTTCTAACTGTACTTTTGGAATTTGGCACATTAAATTCCCTTCACCATTACCTCAGTCCTTTCGTGCTCGGCAAGGAAGCACTTTGAGTCAATTATCCTTTGAAACATTTCTTTCAGTGCCACTTCGAGTTGGTGACATTTTCCTTGGCTGCCTCTTATGACCTATTTATAGTATTCGTTTTAAAAATATACCTGCTTCGACACTTCAGAGTCTATTAGAAATATGGGAACATGAGTAGAAAAGGGTATGAAAATTAACTCCAAGTCAACAAACCCCAAAGAAGAGAATCTCTCTCTCTCTCTCTCTCTCTCTCTCTCTCTTTCTACACACACACACACACACACACACACACACACACCATAGGCATATGGAACATATAGGAGTAGGTTTTGTTTTTTTTTTAATCATACATCTTTGTTAGGTACAATCTGATAAAGGTATATATGCACACATTTCTCATTTAACCCTTTCCCCAGTTCCCACCCCACTCCCTCGACCTCCCTCCTTCTCAAGTTCAGTTTAGTGATTGACTTTGATATATTTGTGAAACTACCTTATGGGCATTAGGGTGTCCCCTCCCCCCTCCCCCCGTCCATCCCCTTCAGTTAAGTCAACTTCTTTGCTTGTCTAGGGTTTCTCCTTTTTCATCTGGAGTACCTCTTATGCCCCATCTTCTCCCTAGCATCCGCATATTAGGGAGAACATATGCTTTTTTACTTTTTGTGACTTACTAATATCACTTAACATAATGTTTTCCAGTTGCATCCATTTCCCTGCAAATAACATGATTTTGTTCTTTATGGCTGAGTAAGATTCTATTGTGTACATATCCCATAGTTTTGTAATCCATTCATCTGTCAATGGACATCTTGGCTTTTTCCATAGTTTGACAATTGTGAATTATGCAGCTATAAACATAGATACACATGCGTCGGTCTGATAGTTTGTTTCCGTTTTTTTGGGTAGATACCCAGAAGTGGTATTGCTGGATCATATGGTAGGTTCATTCCCATTTATCTGAGGTTCCTCCATATTGTTTTCCAATGTGGTTGCACTAATTTGCCATCCCACCAGCAATGTATTAGGGTTCCCACTTCTCCATACCCTCACCAGCATTTGTTGTTGTTTGTTTGGTTTTTTTTTAGAGTAGTTTTAAAATCTAGACTTTTCTGATTCCAAAATAGCAGAGTTAAGCTAAGAGCTACTGATCTGTATCTTGGTTTCTCTGTTTGTTCAGTGTCCAAGAGGAAAAGCTGAAGAGGCACACCAGGTGAACCAGCACAAGTGCACTCTGTCCCTGGTGTATAGGTGATATAACTACCTGACCAGCCCTAGCACTAAGGGAGAGTGCCCCCCGGAGCCCGGGAAATACACTCTTTCACATTCTACATGCTGGTCAGCGTGAGCTCTTCCTCTAGAACATCTCTAAGGCTATTTGCCTGACCTTTATGAGCCCCAGGTGCTGGGAAAGGGTTTTACTGATCATCCAGCACCCTTCTTTCACCCTAGGTTCTCCCCAGATCAAGCCTGAAGCTGCCCTCCTACACCCCATCTATGGTCTGCTGATGGGCAAGCAATGATTTCATGCAAAAGGACCAAACACATGGCTGGAGAGGTCATATGTCCTAGGTTGTTACATGTTTCTTGGGGGAAATTTTCTAATTATCTATAGAATCAGGTAAAATTCCATTCCTTTCACTAGTGGTGAAGTGAATAACACACGAGTTCAGTCATTTCCTTCATTCTTTTCTCACAGCTTTCAGTTATCTGCAAAGTGTCCCATAGAGGTGTGTGTTTTTTTTTTTTTTTTTTTTTTTTTTTACACAGTAGTTCCCTCTTAACCTTGGTTTTGTTTTGCAAGGTTTTAGTTATCCCTCAAGTCAGCTGTGGTTTGAAAGTCTTATATGGAAAATTTCAGAAGTAAATAATTCATAAGCTTTAAATTGTGTGCCATTCTGAGGAGCATGATGAAAGCCCGTGTCATCCCACTCCATCCCACCAGCGTTCCTTCATCCAGCAAACGCACACTGTATGTGCCACAAGCCTGCTGGTTGCTTAGTAGCCTACGTAGGGAAAACCCTAGGATTTAGCACCATCCAGCTTCTGACATCCACTGTGGATCTTAGAAAGTAGCTCTCATGGATAAGGGGGGACTAGTGGATTTGAACAGGAAATACAGCTTTAGGATTCAAATTTTCAAAATACAAAAGGAAACTTGGGGTTGAGGAGGCTTGCTTCTTGTCCATCCACAAGATTTATCTGAAGAGGGTTTCTTCTCCTAACTCCTGGCTTCTGAGCCTATTCCTTTTTCCTCTCATAGAATGAAGCAAGTGACATAATTGATGAGTTTGGGAGCAAATTTGATGTATGAAGCTGAGTCCTCTCCTTCCTTTGGGGAGCCAAGTTTGACTCCAGCTAACAGAACTTGGGTTCTCCAACTCTGTGTTGAGAAATGTACAGGGGTAGCAACAGCACAGGGAGGCTTGTGGGGCCCAGTCTAGGATGAGGCTGTCTGCCCCTAGGGTTTAATATCAGAAAATTCACTGACAAGCTGGCTGTGGTAGTGGCACACAGGCCTGTAATCCAAGTACTTGAGAGGCTGAGACAGAATGATTGAAGATTCAAGGCTAGCCTCTTAGCTGAGGCTTAGCTTGTGAGGCCCAACTTCAAATTAAAATAAATAAATAAAGTAGGGCTGGGAGTGTAGCACAGAAGTAGAATGCTCCTGGGTTTCATCCCCAGTACCACACACACAAAGAAAGGAAATCTATCAATAGCAATGCTTGAGTTGTGTTCTCTGGGATGAGCTTTATCAGTAATAAAAAGAATATTCTGAATTACCATTGCCACTCTTCATTGGCTGTCAACCACAACATATCCTTCCAGAGATGTAGACACTTGGGAATCCTCCACTCCCTTCCTTTAAAAAAAAAAAAAGTAGTAGTATAATGAATCTACTGCTCTATACCTGGGTAATTGAATATCAGTACTTAGAAACTATCCTCATTTTTCTTTATGGATGCATAGAATTCCATTGTTAAATAATTTAACCAGTCCCCTGTTAATGAATAGCGAGGCTATTTCCAATCTTTTTCTATTACTAATATACTACAATAAATGATCTTTTACATATCATTTTCTGTGTATGCAAATATTGTCTAGTTGACAAAAATCCTACAATTAGAATTGCTGAGTCAAAAATTTGCATGTGTATTTGGATGCATTTCTGTCTTCATAATAGCCTTATCATATAGCATTACTCAACTGTGGCTTTACAATACATTTTAATATGTAGTATGGTATTTGTTAGGGTTTGGATTTAGAATGTACCCCAGAACTCATGTTGTAGACAAGGCGGCCGTGTTGGAGGCGGGCTTGGTTGTTGAGGAGGGGTCCCTTGGCGTGTGGTCTTGGGGGCCTATACATGTCCCTTGCCCCTAGCCCTTGCTCTCTTTCTGCTTCTGGCCTCCATGATGTGAAAGCAGAGTCCCTCTGCTTGTGCTCTCTCAGCCTCCAGCCACCAGGCTCTGAACTCTGCAGACATGACTCAGCCTAACATGGACTGGGAGTAAATAAACCCTCCTTCCTCTAAATTGTGGCTGCCAGGTATTTGGGGTCACAGAAGAAAGAATCCCGACTGAAGCAGTATTTTAAAAATGGTTTCCTATTATTTTTGCTATTTACATCATAATTGAAATTGCATTCAATTTATGCATCTACTTAAGGAGAACTGATATCTTAATGAGGTTATTTCTTCCTATGAAAAGCACCACCCCCCTTTTTTCATTATTCATGGTTTCTGTTTTGTCTCTCTCTCTCTCTCTCTTTTTTTTTTTTTGAGATTGAACCCAGGCAGCATTCTACTTCTGAGGTATACCCCAGCCCATTTTTATTCTTTATTTTTTATTTTGAAGCAAGGTCTTGCTAAATTGCTAAGAGCCTTGCTAAGTTACTGAAGCTGATCCTCCTGTCTCAGCCTCCCAAGTAATGGGATTACAGGCATGTGCCACCATGCCCACCTTCTATTTTGTCTCTTTTTGTGTATGTGTGTGGAACTAGGAATTGAACCCAGGGGCATTCTACCTCTGAGCTACATCCCCAGTCCTGTTGTATTTTTTATTTTGAAATAAGGTCTCAGTAAGTTATGGAGGATTTTGATAAATTGCGGAGGCTGGCCATGAACCTGTGATCCTTCTGTCTCAGCCTCCCAAGTCCTAGGATAGGATTACAGGCGTGTGCCACGATGCTCAGCTTCTGTCTTGTCTCTTAATAGAGTTTAAAATTTTTTCTTTATAGAGATCTTGAATAATTCTTAAGTTTATTTTAAATCTTTACCTAGATTGACCGATTGCTAACTTTTTGCCATATTTATTTTCTTTCAAAAGAGATACACTTTTTCCTCAGCCATTTGAGAATAGTTGTTTTGTATCATGTCCCTTTACCCTGTAACCCTTCAGTGTGCATTTCCTACAAAGATAGCCCTTATATTACAACAAAATAGTTATAAAACTCAGGAAATTCAACATTGATACAATACTATTATTTAATTTGCAGTCTATTATTTTATTTGCAGTCCAATTTCATCAATTGTCCCCAAAATGTCTTTTGTAGCAATTATTTTCTTTCCTGGAACAGCATCAACCCAGGATCACATATTGTGTTGGTTACCCTGACTCTTTGCTCTCTTCTGGATCCTCAGTATTTTTTTTTTTTTTTTGTCTTTCATAAAAACGATGTTTTGAAAAGTGCACAGCAATTGTTTTATAGAATGTCTTTCAGCTTGACTTTTTCTTTTTGTGTGTGTGTGTGTGGTACTGGGGATTGAACTCAGGGGCATTCTACCTCTGAGCTACACCCCCAGCCCTATTTTTATCCTTTATTTTGAAACCGGTCTTACTAAGTTGCGGAGTGCCTCACAGGCAGCTGAGGCTGGCCGCGAACCCGGATCCTCCAGTCTCAGCCTCCCGAATGCTGGGATTACAAGCGTGCGCCACCACGCCCGGCAGCTTGAGTTTTTCTGTTACAATCTCACAGTTAGATTCAAGATATGAACTTTTGGCTGAAAAAGATAAATGCTACTGTGTTCTCAGGGTATCAAATTCAAAGGCTCCTGCATGTTCATTTATTTCTTATTTTGGTGTAGTAATGTTGATCATTAACCCCTTTGTTTCTTCTGTTACATATTCTAATTTGTTTTTTCTGTTATATATATATATATATATATATATATATATATATATATATATATATATATATATATAATATATATATGTATGTGTGTGTGCATGTGTGTGATTATGTATGTGTATATGAATATATACATATATATATATGTATATATATATAGTCACTGCTTCTGGTGTTAATTTTGTATTCAGCTACCTGCAGAGAAACACAGGTCTCTCAGGGTCTACACATCTTGCAAGAAGAGGCTTTGTCTGCTTCTGTCCAGACACTCTTCGTGTTGTTGAACAGCTGTGAAAGATACAGATAGTGCCTTCTTCCAGGGTAGATTAAAAGATTATTAGTAAATGACCAGAATTGTGGTCCTTGAAAGTCACCTGTGTATTTGGCCTTCTGGACAATTTGTAATCTGATAATAGTACAACTTTTATTCTGAAAGCTTCTCAACAATGAGCTAATTTTTAAGAAATCCAACAGAATGTCCATGTTCCTTACCATCCATAGGCATCTGGGATTACAGAAAATTGAAACAGTCTCCTAAAAACACCTACTCAAAAAGATGTTCACGTCTACCTTCTTGAGTTCCTTCTAGTTCCTGCACCTTAGGACAGCAGTTTGATCATGGAATGCAGCTGTTTCCAGAAGAGAGTTTTTCCTTCTCAGTCACTTCCTGGACGGTGACCAGTGTGCGAGGTTTTGAAGACTTACTGGTATTCTATCCCGATTACTCTTGGGCAGGGTGCTTCTTCCTGTTATCAGCAACTGTGTTATCAGCCTGGGTTTGGCTAGTCTCCGAGGGCTGGTTAGCCAAACCGGGCCATGAGGATTCCAACTCCATCCTAATCCAGACTCCAGGATTATCACCTGCACCAATGCACCAAAAAAAAAAAAAAAAAATCCCTTTGTCCATCTTTCACTTGACCCTTTCAGACTAAATGTAAATGTTTGGGTGCAAGTAGAATGTGACTAGAAGAAAATGTGAAATTATAGCTACTGGATAAATGTTGTGGCGACAGAGAGAGCCACTGTCCTAGTATCAAGGAGAGGATGCATGCTCATGAACCTGAAGCAGGGCCCCCAGCACGTTGGTGGGTCTTTGTAGTCATTTTTAGATGCTCAGATGTAGCCACAGAGAGCTAGATCCCAGGGGTGTGGGAGGGAGGGGCATTAGTGATCATTTTTGTTTGTCTCCAGAAGTACCCTGGAGCCTTCCTCAGGAAGAAAAATGCTCTGAGTAATTTGACAGTAAAATGAAAGAGTGGAGATGACTACTTTTTATTTTTATTTTTATTTATTTATTTATTTTTTTTTTGCGGTACTGGGGATTGAACTCAGGGGCATTCTACCTCCGAGCTACACCCCCAGCCCTATTTTTTTATTCTTTATTTTGAAACCGAGTCTCACTAAGTTGCGGAGTGCCTCACTAGGTAGCTGAGGCTGGCCGCGAACCCGGATCCTCCGGTCTCAGCCTCCCGAATGCTGGGATTACAAGCGTGTGCCA